>CANYBF010798691.1:0-11194 GCA_948192965.1 Dalechampia spathulata
GATATATATAAAGTAAATCAATTTATTGAATAGCGAGTATATCACAGTGCAGAGATTGAGATATTGATCCTTGGATAGCGAGTATATCACATTGCTATCACCATTGCCATTTTCTAACCTCTACTTATTTACCTTCTCTAACTAATGGATAATCGTTGAATTCAGTGCAGCTCATATTTGATATCATATTTGCAGAAGAGATCTCTTAAATTTTGTGGGTTTGGTCTGTGGAGGTTTTTGCCAGCATTGTGAGGGATTGAAGAATCATATTTGTTTGGAAGAATTTGTACCACTGGGCAAAAAGACTATGCTCGCGATCAGCATGAATACAAGCACCCACCCTGTCTGTCGCTCACTGAGAGTGTAAGCTCGGTCCACAATGAAAGTGCCGGTGAAATTCTCAGCAACATGCATTTGTTCCGCAAGCCACAAGGGTACCATGATGATGTCTCCTCTCACTTGTCGCACGGGTGTTTATACTGTTTCTATTAGGTGGAGTCACTCTGAACCTTCTCTTTAAGGGTGGGTATCCAAAAAAATTGACCTAACCAGTAGGCATATTTAAATCAATGAAAAATTGAAATATGCTACGTGATTCTGGCATCATTAGTATATGTCTTAGTACAGTTATGGGCAGTTAAAAAAATAGAAAACAAACAACATTCACATAAGAACGTCATGAGGATTATCTGCATCCATACATCTATGTAATATTTCTTGTTAATTATCTATATCTATAGATCTATGTAAGAACTCTTATCTCACTACACGATTCAGTAATAGAATGATAAAAGGGAATCAAAACTATAAGCATAACACACTGTTGCAAGACATGGAGAGCTTGCGACGAGACCGTTGGTGCAGCAATGAGAAGAGTGATGTGATGTATTTTCCTTTCTCTATTTTTTCTCCTTCCTTGTTTTGCTTCAATCTAAACATAGGGTAAGAGTTCAATCCCGGGGCTGTTTGTACTTCATTTTTTGTTTATTTACTATATTTTTATATATACTATTAATATCTAAACTATAAAAACTAATCATCCTATCCATTTTTATGATCAATTATTAATAGTAATTCAAACGCTTAAGTTTGTTTTTAAAAAAAAAATCAAAACTGACTAAAGTTAATGAAGAATGGACAGGAGGATAGCGTTGTGATAAGTTGGTGATTTGATTCAAATGGTGGAGACAGTAGGGCAATTTCCGTATTTAATGGGAATTAAATTTTTTGTTTGATGCGTTTTTGGCTGTCAGTTTGACTTTGACGTGATGAATATGCTGGGCAAAGGTAAGGGACATGGATAAGAATTCATATGATATTCATGTAATACTATTTTTACACAAGTAAGCCTTTTAATTCTCGTAGTTAATCCATTCATGATCAAGCTAGACTTTCTATACCAAAGTCCCTAGCATTACAGTATCTATTAGAGAAGTTTTAAGAGTTCTTCGGATAATATAAACATTACACGAGAGAAAGACACATAAGAGTAAGAGTAAGACATAGTTATTGAATAATTCATCTATTTATTTTATTGAATAATACGATTGATACAATGATTCGATAATCTCATTCCATGTGTAAGCAAAGAAGATTATCCTATACCAAAGATAAGCCTAACTAACGCTAGCTATCATGCCTAGTACTTGGACATTACTTAAGTCTAACTAGTCATTTTCTCTAAAAAGTATTAGGAGAGTATAGTTGGGTGTGACAGGAACAGATATCAAAGTATTTGAGTCATAACATCTCAAAATTACAAGAAAATAAATATATTTTATCAATTACTATTTTACCCTTGGTGGAACAACCTCCACCCCTTACAGTATAGACGTGATGAAAGAAAACAAATAACATGTACTTGGACATTATTAAAACTAGCGGTTAAGTGAAGCCAGCTCACAGGAATTTGTGATCGATGGCTAACTACTCTATTAATTTCCGTTCACACTTCATTGTTTTCCTTCTCTTCTTCTTTCTCCTTCCTTCCTCTCCCCCTCCTCCTCTTACCTTTCTAGACCAGACCACCATTTCCTTTTTGCCGGAAAAACTTCCTCTCCTCTTCTACAGGTTTTATTATTTTAATTTTTTGATTGGAAAGGAAATTATTTATCTGTTAAATTATGTTTTTGTTGAAAAGAAAATTATACTTTATAAATGAGTATATTTTATATTATATGTTAAGATTTAATTTAATTTGTTATTTATTAAATATTATTAGATATAAGTATGTTATTTATTTGTTAGGTTATTATATTATTGTTGTTATGTATGTTATTATTTATTCATTATGTATGTTATGTAAAATATGTGTAAATTATTTATTATTTATTTATTTGTTATTTGCTATGTATGATTAAATATATTTGATTTGTTATTTATTATGTATATTATTTTATTTATTTTGATATTTGTTATGGTGATTATATTTAATTTATTTGATTATTGCTATGTATGATTAGATATATTTTAGTTATTATTTATTATATATGTGATTTTATTTGAAAAAATCATGGTTTATATGTTTGTTATTTTGATGTGATAATATATCATAGTTATTTATATGTTTATTAATTTAATGTGATAATATGTCATGATTTAAAATTATGTAATTTTGAATAAAGTTAGGATTTGGTAGGAAAAGATGTGAAAGTTTTATATAATATAAGTATAGTTAAATTTAGGAAAAAAATTTGTGGTTTAATTTATATGTAATTACATAAATAATTTAAAAAATGAAAAGATTAATGAATGATTATTTAGAATTGATTTTTTTTGAGAAAGATATATATGATATTGAGAACATAAAAGTAAATGATTAATTAGAAATTTTTGTAATTTGAGAAAATAATAACATATATTTTTTTGTTGATAAGAAGAATTATTTTATTGAAATAAAAATTTAAATTAAAAGGAAAATATTAATAAATAAAATGATGTAAAAAGTTTAATATTAATATATATTAAAAATGATAGTAAAAATATTAAAAGAAAATTTTGGAAAGTTGTTGATATGAAATGTTTTTATAAGAGTATTATATATATATGAAAAAATAAAAGGAAAAATAAATAAATAAATAAATAAATAAATAAATAAATAAATAAATAAATAGTAGGGCATGTGTTTGGGAAAAAAATGTGATTTAATTATAATAAAAAATTGGGATTAGGTTAAAATCATAAAATCCAGTGAAAAAATTAAATATATATAAGGATTAATGAAATAATATTTTTTAAAATGCAATAATTTCAATTATTAAAAATTAGAAAAATTATATAATTAGATGAATAAGCTAAATAATTTATTTTTGTTATTATGAGAATATTATTATGTATATGTAAGAAATAAAATATTGGGGTAAAATTGTAATTTTAAATTTATAGTTATATTATAAATAAAAATGAAGCAACATTTAAATTACAAAATTGAAAGAAATGAAACAATTACAAATAATTGCTAATGTATTGTTAAAATTAAATTTATTAGAAATATATTGTTATAATAAAAAATTCATAGAAAGAATTATGCAATAAAGAAAATTATTATGAATTAATATTGTTAGTTTGGATATGAAATCCCAAGATTAGAGGCAACACAAAAATCAAAAGAGTTGAAGAGAGGGAAAGAAAAAGACACAAGAAATTTAGAGTGGTTCGGCCAACAATGCCTACATCCACTTACCCAAGCAAACAACTTAGTTTTCACTAATTAATGCACAAATACAACAAAGAATTCTTCAACAAGAATTCATTCCCAAGTGTTTTCCCAAGGCTCACACTTAAACCCTTACAACAAGTGTTTCCCAAAGCTCACACTAAACCTTACTCAAGAAATCAAGAAAATACTTTAAGAATACATCAAAATGTATTTAACAAAGAAAATGATATTTGTAGATTGATTTCCTACCTTCAATAAGGTTAATCTACACTTATATAAGCTATTCTAAGCTTATATGACCGTTGGAGATGCATTAAATGCAAAATAGAGCAATTATACAACTTTTTCAAAAATGCTGAAAATACATATTTTGACCCGTACGGTAGTACGCCTCCCCGTATGCCCGTACGACACCCAAAAAACGTCCCCAAAATGATGCTAAAACATCGCGTACGACCATACCATAAAGTGGTACCCCCGTACCAAACTTTTTGGACATTTTTCCACTCTGTACGGCCTCTTTGCACGCCCGTACGACCTAGGGAACCAAATGGTACGCCCGTACTACTTCTTGTATGCCCGTACCATATAAAAATACTGACAAACAAATTTCCTGAGAGCTCTGGTACGACCGTACCACCCATTGGTACGCCCATACCAAAACTGGTACGCCCAAACATGTTCCTGTACGCCCGTACCAAGCCTAAAAACACTCAAAACTTCAATAATTTTCATAAAACATTGTTTGTTAATATCAAAACTAAAATCAAGGACCCCCAAGGTCCAACAGGATCTATGTTATTTATAATTTTTCATGTTTAAAATAAATATAGTTGGTAGAAATTAATAAAATAAAATTACTAATGGAGATGAATCTTATTTAAAATTTTGAGTGGGTAAAATGATTAATTATGAAAGTGTTATTATATAAAAAATTAATTTATAAATGACAATTCTTTTAGATATCAAATTAAATATGAAATGAATAAATTTTTTAAAAATATTTTGAACATAAATAGATATGAAATAATTATGAGTTTGTTTGCAACGAAAATATGTGAAATTATATTATAGATATAAGTTGATTAAAAAAAGAATGTTATTTGTAAGGATAAATTGTTTGATTTATGTATGTTAATAAAAGCTTGTATGAAAATAAAGTTATTGAATTATTTAATAACATGATAATGTAATATTCTTTGAATTATTTATGATGATGAATATTTTATTTTGTGTAAATTATAGGGACCTATCGAGGAAAGAATTCAATGCATTTCTTGAAAATTTAATTTTGAAGAAGGTAAATGGTGAGTAATATAGAATGTGTGCATGAATTTGGTAAGAATGATGTTAGAAATGTAATTAAATTTATAGAATTATGAAGAACGTAACATGTTTAAATCTTAATAATATATTTAGAAAATTATAATGAAAATGATATGTTATGAATAAGTAATATATTATCATTAAGTAATCGAAAAAAAGAAAAGTAAATTAAATATATTTATTAAAAAATTGAGATAAAATTAGTAAGAATAACTAGTAATATGATAGTATATATGAATAAATAAAAATTAAGTACATGTAACAATAAATAAATCTATGAAAGTACATAGGTTATTTATTTATGATTAAATTTTAGAATATTTAAAATGAATTAATTAAAATATGAGAATATGTTTTAAAATTTAGTAAAATTTGGTACATGACAAAAAAAATATTTTAATTTTCAAAGTAATATAACATATATATTGGTATTATAATGTGAGTAACAAATATGAATAGTTAATCTAATATTGTCATTAATGTATCTAATATAAAATATAAAAGTAATCATTAATTCAATATAGTAATAATTAATATGGTAAATTGAAGAGAAAAATATTGAAAAATAGGTTAGACTTTTTATTATTTAGTATGTGATTATATTATTTATATGATGGTTTGTTGGATTGTATATATATGGTAATTGAATGGATGTAAAATGCATGTGTAGGAACAATTGAATAATTAAGATAGTAAAATTGAATATGAAAGTCATAACATTGGTGGGTAATAATAAAAATATGAGTTCTATATTAGTTTTACTATGTTAATCGATTAATTGTATTGCATATATGATAATTTATATTTTTTTCCCTAAATAACCGTGTGATTGTGGGTGAACTAATACATTGGTTTCAATTTTATGCATCGGGAACACAAACCTGCTTTCACCACTCTCTAGCGACATATCATTAACTGTCGCTATTCCTTGAGTAGATAGATGCAAGGTATAGTCCAAGGTGTATAATCAAATTGTAGCAAGAGACCTTAGCTGTGAATTATTAGACAAAAGCCTATGGAGATAATCGTAGAAACTTTTAACTTAGGTTTTCCATAAGAAGAAGGTTGAATTTACCAATCAAACTTATGAGTAAAGAATAACAACAAAAACTCTAAATCAAAACTGTAACTCGTAAACCATAAATACAACATTAATAACATGTATTTTAAAACAGAATTTTGCAACAAATATAATGATATTAGTTTTAAAAGTATTGATTAAAATCTAATTAATTTAGATGAAATAACCATAAACCCTAAAGCCAAACTCTAACCCTTAAACTACAAAAGTAAACCGTAAATACAACATTAGTAACATGTATTTTAAAAATGAATTATGAAACAAATATAATGATATTAGTTTTAAAATTATTGGTTAAAATAAAATTAATTAAGATGAAATAACCAAAAATCGTAAACCAAAACCCTAACCCCTAAACCGTAAAAGTAAATCGTAAATACAACATTAGTAACATGTATTTTAAAAAGGAATTATGAAGCAAATATAATGGTATTAGTTTTAAAATTATTGGTTAAAATCAAATTAATTTAGATGAAATAACCGTAAACCATAAACCCAAACTCTAAACCCTAAACCACAAAAGTAAACCGTAAATACAACATTAGTGAAATTCCTAGAACCGCTGGCAACACGTGTGATTTATAGTGGTTCGACCAAACTCTTGCCTACGTCCATTTTCTCCTAAGTCTCAACTTAAGGTTCCCTTAGAATCATAATCAATTTACAAAAGGATTCCCAAATGAATCCAATACCCCAGTGTTTTCAAGGCTTACACTCTAACCATTACAATATTGATCTCATAATCAACTCAAATATAATTTAATCCCCAATGGATTAAGCTCACACCAATCCCACAAAGATAAAACCTAATCTCTAGGTTGTAGGATTACAAATAATAAAGCAAATGAAGAAACAAGCTTAAACTTACTTGTGACAGATGAATATAGCTTAAATAAGAATGCTCTGCAAGTGTATTTTCGTTAGGAATCAATGTATGAAAGTTATTCTTGAAAAACTAGCCGTTTCTCAGACTTAAAACCTAATTTTTAAGTCGTGTATGATCGTACCAAACATGTATGCCCATACGGATTCAAAACTATATGTTAGAAAAAGCGAGGGAACTGTGGTACGGCCGTACCACCAATTGGTACGCCCGTACCAAACAAGTTTTCCTGACAAACAATTTTCCTGCGACTTCACATACGGCCGTACCAACCAATGGTACGCCCGTACCAAAGCTGGTTTCTTGACAAACCAAATTCATGCGAGCTCGTGTATGGCCGTACCAACCAATGGTACACCTGTACTAAACTCAATGGAACAATACACACTTGGTACGACTAATCGTATGGCCGTACTTCATAATTGGAATGCATTATATGAACGGTTGCTTAGGGTTATTCCACTTGATACTCACAGAAGAGGTTTAAAACTAAGGCAGAGTTAGCTTATATAAAAATTTAGTCAACTCCCTGATGATGCTTCTATTCATGTCATCCATAACCATGTTAGGGCAGTTATCCTACGATTACTATGTGGCTAAATATTGTGGTCACTATAGTTGGGGCTCAACATGTATAACATATTTATATCGTGAGCTATGTTATTCCTGTAAATACTCATTAGCCTCATAAATATCTGACCCTTTATTCCTCTTAAAAATTTGAGTATGGGAGAGATTCCTATTTTTAGCTCTAAAAATTAATCTTAACCCCTTTCCTCTTAATGCTTCTTATAGCATAAGGTATTACTTCATTCATTAAAATTCTTTTGTTCAAATTTCATTGTTTCAAAATTCATCTTACTTTTATATTATATTGTAGATGGAGTACAAATAGGACCATTATAGAGATCTCACTTATGTCATATCTGATATATGGTTGAGGTTGGATATTTTACAGGTCAATGATGTATGTATTTCAAAATCTTAATGCCATCTATAATGTTGTATAAATGCCTATTTACTTAACAAATTGATTATTTTATTGTTTAGATAATTTAAGAGCCTTATCAATATGATGTTTTAAATATTCTACCTTCTCAATGCTTATAAGGTCAACACATTTAGAGGTCGATTATGTCAATATTGTGTATTTATATAGTCGAGTGGTACTAACCTAATAGGATCCTCCGCCAATTTGGATTAGCATAACCTATCCTTCATCCACCCTTATAGATTGAAGATTTACACGGATTTGACCTTCATAATCCATATGTCAATTAGATGGAATAACATTCAAAATAGGTCACATTACAGGATAATCATATTCAAAAAATTGTTTAGGCTCTTATTACTTCTCCATATATGCATTATTATTCTGAATATATGGAATGGTATCGTAAAGTTATAAGAAGGTGGATCTCACCTAGGGGTGCATAATTTAGAGCTTCTGTAAACATCTAATCCTATAACTCTTAATTCATTAATTGAATATTGTACATCAAATGTACAAACTTATTTTATATTATCTTTTTCTGTAGGATGCCCTTGAGCATATCTTATTAAGTTCTTAATTGGAATTAGCTTAATAACGTAGTTATAATGGTTAAGCTGCCTTACGAGAACAACGTCATCTTACAACCATGCCACCTTCTAAATCGACCTTTGACTCCATTAATTATCCTTATCCTGTTGATGATGACTCTATGAGACCAATATCTTCACATTTAATACAATGTACCAATTAATATCATCATCAACATCACGATGTCCCTATTCTAATAATAATATCTTATGATCCTGTTCCACCTCCTATTTCTTTATGTAATCAACCTAAACCATCAACTTCATCTATTCCTTCAAATTTTGATTTTGCACCATCTACTCCATTTTTTCATTTATCATCCTAATTTTTATACTCTTTTAAATTTTTCTCACCATCATTTCAACGAGTATAATTTTCTTCATACATCCTACCATTGTACACACAATGATCCACTCACTCTTTCCCATCAAACCAACCTATTACCCTACCCCTAACTTTAACCCTTATTTCTATCCATTCATTTCCTCAACTTTATAACAACCTAAACCAATTCTTGAACATTTCTATGCAGCTTATAGTACTTCATATGGTGCTTACATTCTTATTAATTATGGAGATCAATATGATGATGAAGATGATGATGGTGCTAATCATGGACCTTGTAATTTACATTATTCTCATTATGTACATATGGATATTGAGCATAAAAATACTAGAAGATAAATTTTTCTCAGATTAAGAATCAGAAGAAGAGATTGTGACACCTAACTTTCTTATTTTTGTATTTAATAATATCTTATATTTTAAAAGCTTGTTTAATGTAATGATTTTTTATCATCCGTTGGTGTTATCAAACCTAATTTAATTTAATGATGTTATTCTGATGATCTTTTTCCCTCCGTTTAAGTTATAACAACTTATTTAATATAAGTATATCTTCATGTTCTAAAAACTTATTTAATGAAATTATATTAACTAATATGATCATCATAGTAATGATGATAATAAACATAATAACAATAATGATAGTGTTCCGTATAATGTTAACGATAATCATTACAATAACCATAACAATAATCATAATAATAATGCTATTAATAATGATAATGATAATGATGATTTCTTACTGTGAAATTTAAATTATTTGACTAATCTATTAATGATACTCTTTTTCTTCAAGAGTCTAAAATGTCTAAATAATCATTGTCTATCTTCTGTGCTACCATCCGTCAATGAAGAAATACTCAGTGAAATTGATTTAGCTAATTTGGACTCCATTCTCTAAAGACATTCCATCAAATCTCCATCAACTATCCATTTTTACATGCAATAGTTCAATTCTAGGATCCAATACACTATATGTTTTGGTTTGGACATATGAAACTATGTCCACTTTATGAGGAGTTTGTTGCTATCCTTGGGGTTTCATGTAGCATGAAGGGAATGCTAACTATGCTACTTCCTATCTATCAAGTTATTTCGTGTCTCATCAAGGTATTCGACGTCACCCCTACTATAATAACTTCATTGTTGACTATAGAAGGGTCTATAAATATCATTAAAATCTTTTAGTTATGTAACCACAAGTTATCAACCTCCCATTCATGGCTCAAAGTTGTTACTTTTGGATTATTGACACAGTTCTTGTTTGTCAACCCATCTGGTAACGAGGATCTTATGTTGGGACCAATCATCAATCAAATGGAGCAAAATTAAACCCCTTTTTCGATGATCGTTGTAGAGACAACAATCCTTGAACTTGACAGACTTAAGCAAGGATAGTCTGATTACTTCAGTGGTAGTTTCCTATTGCTCTAGGTACATCATCTAACCTACCTTTACATGCTTTTTGCTTATTAGAAATTTCTTATTTTTAGATGGCTAAATTTACAGTGTCCTATTTTCATCTCATTTAGTTTTTTTCCTTTTTTTCAATTAAATTACTAGATTTGGCTTCATAAGAAGTTAGGAATCTTACCACCGTCAAAAGATGATCCGTAAAGATATCATCCCAAACACATATAAGGAGAGGTTACACCTTCCCCAAGATAAAAACATTCATATTGGATGCTTCGATCGAATGGATGGGAGCCATCTCAGAGAGTAATGTCTAATGGACTTGTTCATGGTTGGCACATTTAGCATGTGCCAGAAAGAACATATATTGACTGTATCCTGCTAGTTGGATTAAGAGCTCTAGCACACTATAGTCCTACTAGAGTCTATCATCAATATGACTATTAATAGACTATACGTTGTTCACTAACATAATTCTCTAGACAATGATTGCTCAACTACTTTCTATGTCACATCGTGAAATGAGCACACACCTTGCATTCATAAAATGGTTGAAATATCTTGTTTTATATGTTATTGGTATGCTAATGAAGTGAAATTATTATTATGATGATACGTATATGATGAAATTGGAGTATATAGCTCTAATGTTGAAAATTGGAATTTTGACGAAAACCACTGAAATGACCCATAAACGGTGATTAATTGATGTTTTCAATGATGAAAACACTTAGTATGATTAATTAAGTTAGCTCAAGCTGATTTCTTTAACATGAATTTGATATATACAACTTTTGGTAAAATCAAAATTAGGATTAATTATGATGTCATAATTGAGTGATGGTGATGTAAGCATATGAGATAAATTATGATTTTTATGAATTAGAAAATGAATAATTATGAATT
>CANYBF010798695.1:0-14851 GCA_948192965.1 Dalechampia spathulata
AGCAATTAATACAATATTAATTTTATGAAGCATATAAATATCATTTAAAAATAATAATTCATTTAAGTTGTGAAACACTTCCACTTTAAGAATTCTATTTACACTAGAATTCTATAAAACTTAAAATAGGCATTTATTCTTCTTCAAAAATTACAAAAACTTCCAGATCAGATTATTACTAAATCTAATTCATTAATAAACAATTTTTATCAATCAAATTAATCAAAAATTGGATCAAACATATGAAAATGCCGAAAACACAATTTGTGCACATCTTATGCACATATTTTAACATTATTCATTAAAAATGATTTTAATGCATATATTTGATCAATCTCAACATACAACTAACATATTAACACATTAATATAATGATCCATATCAATTTTAACAATTAAAATCAACAGAATCAAAGTCATATATCAAGAACAATCATGAAACCAATTCGGCATTTACAAAACCATGCGCATACTTCATGCATTTATATCTCAAAAATTCCAAACATGTGTGCATGATGTTTTTATACATGCATCAATTTACTATTTTCATCATAAATATATATTATTTTTTTTAATTTTCATATTTTATGATTTTGATATACAATATCACTATAATATATATTTATATAGGTATTTAATAAATTTTTACTGGTGACATCAATATGCTTTATATAATACATATATAATAAAGTGATGGTGATGATAGATGTTGATGATGATAAAAACTTCAATTGTAATAAGGATGATGTTTATAGTAATGATTAATGATAATGTTGATAATTAATAATGATAATAGATAGGGTGGAGATTGTATAGATTAGGATTAAGATAAATGAGAATTAATTAAAGATTTTTGATCTTTGATTAAAAAAGTTAGTTTCAAAATATAAATTTTTTGTGTTAATAATGAGAAGTATTATATGATTAAAAAGCCTTAAAATTAAATCTAATGACAAAAACACACTGAATTATACAATTATGAAATCATTCGAATAATTAAAACTAAACTGAATTATACAAATATGAAATCATTCGAATAATTAAAATTAAACAAAACAAGTGGGACTTTTTCTATATAATTTATTTTCTCAAATTTTTTTCATTCCTTTTTTCTTTTCCCTTGATAGTGCTTTGGGGTAGGGTGGAGTGTTGTTATTGGCAGATTCTTTTTGTTCTTTCCAAGGTCGGAGGAGTCAAACAACCTAACATGCATTAAATTTCAAAAACTTGATCTTTTCTTTTTAATGTTCTAAAAGAAATATCACACAAAAAGATAAATCCAATTATGTCACCATAACAAAAAAATCTATCAACTATAACAATTTTTTGGATTACAATTATTTTCATACTTTTTAAATATGATATACTGTAAATAATTAATTATAAATTTAATTATTGACATTTTAAAATTTTAATTAAATAGATAGTTATATCATAAATTTATTAAATTCATCTACTGTTTTCTTTTGTGTAAGATCCTTTGACTTTAAAATGGAGATATTCACATAATTATTATAATATTTATGATTCTTCTTCTTTTCTAAATCTATATTTTTCATTTGTAATTAAGATTGTTCTTATTGTTGTTATTTTCTAGATCTAGAATATAAGTTTATTTTTATATGGTTGCATGTCATCTCTTCAAAGAAATTATTATTGCTTTATTATTAATTTTTATTATAATCTGTTTGATTTTTCCATTAAGGTCTAGAAAATTGAAACTACTTTGATATCAATTTTGCTTTTACATTTACTTTTGTGTTACTAAATTATGTGATAAACATGATGATTTGTTAGTTAATAGTAATCTATGTTCATTTTTCTAATGAATTAAGAATGAGCTTTTCTACATATTTTTATTTGTAGATTTTTATTTCTTTGATAGTTTTTGTTCTTTTTTCAAATATTATATTTTTTTGTTATTTCATTTGTTGAGAATTTTATTGACATGTTATTTTTCAAATATTATAATTTATTAGTTATTTCATTTACTAATAATTTTATTAAAGGAAAATATATACTACTTAATAATTTTGAAGTGGGACTTTATTACAATTTTGCTATACATTAATAGATTAATGAAATAATAATGATTATGGCGTTCCAAAGAAAACGTTAGTGAAAGATACTAATATAAGTTAAAATTAATGTTATAGTAATAAGTTTTTAAGTTTATTTTATTATTTTTATAATAAATACTTATAAAATGTAAGATCTTTAAGTGTAGTTTTAATGATTCTTAAGAAATATAATCATATTTATTCTATTTTCTTTTGTTCAATTCAAGTGGCTCTACATACTATCTTTTAGTTTGTTTGAAAGTTTTTTTTATAGTGGTTTATATCTCTTTTACTTATTATATATATATATATATAATTTTATACTCTATATTTTATATACTTTTTATATTCCGATTGTCTCAATGTATTAAACTTTATGTAAAAGAACTTAGTTTTCATGGAATATACTATAAATATCTTAACGTCTATTAATTTAATTTATTTCTTCATCATACAAGAATGTAAGTATCATATTATTTGTACCTATTTTACAATTCTATCTCTTATATATACTATTTATATATATATATATATATATATATATATATATATATATATATACTATTTTATGCTTTATAAACTTGTTTGTTTTTTATATCTCAATTATAAATCTTGTATAAAATAACTTAATTTTTACAAAATATATTATAAATATCTCAATATTTGATGATTTTACCCATTTTTTTTATCATTCATATTATTTATATCATTTACATCCTTCTTGTGTCCCTTTATTTTTTCTTGGTTTTATTTTTTTTTATCTATTTTGTTAATTTTCTCTTGGATGTACAAAAAGAGGGTTTGAAATTTCTCGTATATCTTTATTACTATATTTATACATTTTACAAGTGGGCTATTCTTAACATTGCAAGTGGGCCTTACTAAGGCCTTATATGAAGTGTAAGATGAGAAAGGAAAAATGAATGGACACATCCATCTGCTTCTTCATAATTGTAACCTAATTAGCTACTGTTGACTTTGACCTAACCAACTTCTTCATCTTTTCTGTCTGCCGCCAGTTCATAATCTGTCCACTGTCTCCTCATCTTCTATCTTTTCTGTCTGCTAAATCATATGATCATTCCTCTATTCTTTCACTCCTCCTACAAGATGAAAATGGGTTTGTAATCAAGATTTTCATCTTGGATAAAAAATTCTGAAACTTAAAAACTTCTAAAGATTTCATGAACAAATCCGCTAGCTGCTGTTCAGATCTAACATACATTGGACTGATGAATGCGACCTCCATCTAGTTTCATACAATATGATAATTGATTTCAATGTGTTTCATTCACTCGTGATAGATAGGTTCGCTGTAATATAGAGTGCAACCTGATTATCGCAGAAAAGAAAAATTGGTCGCTTAACATCAACATGCAAATCCGTCAGAAGGTATGAAATCCACTATAGTTCATGCATGGTTTTTACCATACTGCAATATTCTGCTTCTGCTATGGATCTACTTACTGTAGCCTGCTTCTTGGTTTTCCATGATATGAGCGCGTGACACATGAAAATATAAAAACTAGTAAGAGATTTTTGTGTTTTTTTATAGGTAGCCTAATTGCAATCACAGTATGCTAATAGAATCATTTCATTGTTTGTAAGGAAATAAACACCGTGGTTGAGGCTTCCTTTTAAGTATTTGATCATATGCAGTGGAGCCGAGTGATGACTCCAGGGTGGTGCCTGCATGTGTTGGCTTAACTACTGCATCGCATGAGTGATATCAGGCCAGGTTAAACCCAAGTACAAAAGGTTCCCAACTAAACACTTATAGACCTCAGGATCTTCCAACAAGTCACTCTGGTCCAGATCCAAATCTAGACCCTTTGGAAGTGGAAAAGTTGTCGTGTTGGCTTTGTCTAAACTGAACTTAAATATTAAATCAGAAGCATATTTCTTCTGATGTACAAACATCCCTTCTTCAGAACGTGAGACTTCCAAACCCAGGAAGTATCTAACTGGACCTAAATCCTTGATCGTATACTCCTCATCCAGGAATGTCTTGACTGTCTGTATTTTAGTTAGGTTCGGTCCTGTGATCAAAATATTATGAACATATACAAGCAATATAAAGAAGTCATCTATATTACATCTGGTAAATAGACAGGTGTCATGCTGGGACTGACGAAATCCAAAGCTAAGTAGCTTCTCTATTAATTCTTTGTTCCACATTCTGTTGACCTATTCAACCCGTATAAACTTTTAACTAACCTACAACATTTTCTTGTCTGTGCTTTTAAGTAGCTATCCGGTGGATGCATGTATAACTCTTCCTCAATATGCCCATGTAAATAGGCATTATTGATATCCAACTGTTGTACAAGCCACTATTTGGAGGCTGCTAATGCCAGGAAAATTTTGACCGTTACATGCTTTGTGACTGGAGAGAAATTATCATGGTAGTCTATCCCTAGTAATTGGTTGTACCCTTTTGCCACCAGTCTGGCCTTGTATCTGACTACTGTTCCATTAGTACTATACTTGATTATGTACACCCACTTTGAATTTATTGATTTTTTTTCCTTCTGGCAAATCTACTATCTCCCATGTTTTATTTTCCTTCAGAGCTTTCAATTCATCTTCCATTGCCTTTATCCATCTATCATCATTGGAAGCATTTCGAAAGCTAGTGGGTTCTCGATTAGCATATACAAGAGCAACAATACTTATGTAGGGTGATGAAAAGGTTGGGAAAGAATTGAAAGGTTGGATTTTTTTCAAAGCTACAAAATCATTCAACCAAGGAGGTCTTTGCTTATTTCTTTCACTACGTCTGACTAGTAGTTCCTATTCCACTCTATTTTCTTCCTAGTATTCACTAACATCTTCTATTCCTTCATGTATAATAGGAATCAATATATCCTTTGAGTTTTCTATGTGGATGCTCTTATAAGGAAAGATTTCCTTGTGAAACTTTACATCTCTAGAAACTACTATTTTTTCTCACATACATCATATAATCTATATGCCTTATGTTTTTCTGCTAATCCAAGAAAAATGCATTTTACAACCCTTGGAGTAAACTTAGACTTATTTGGGCTTATATTTATGGCATAGCATAAACACCCAAAAGTCTTAAACATATTGTAATCTGGCTTCCTGATCAAACATCAAAATGGCAATTTTATTGGTTAAAAGGATCCATTTTAGGTTAGGATATTAGCTAGAATAGATAACTTGTGCGTATTTTATGTTTTGTAGGACTCATTAGGGTCAAGGAAGGAAAAGTGCTTAAAAGAATGAATTTGGAAGCTTTTCTGGATTAAGGCATCTGATTAACGCTTGTGGGCATAAGAGGAGGGCACGATGGCTTGTTTGACCTTTATTTTTAATTTGAATTTTTAGTATTGGATTAGGATAGGATCTTTTGTAATCGATGAAGGGATTATCCCTTACTCTCTATTAGGTTATTTCTACTCTTATAAATAGGAGACTGTGTTCCTATTGAAAGAAAAGAAAACACATTGAATCAAATTCCATTTTATTAATAAAATTACCTTTTCTTTATTTTCATTATTTTTCTATTTGGAATTTATTTTTATTCTTTTTCTTGATTTGCTACCAATGATGCTCGGCTAGGCAAACCTTTTCCTTTAAGCAGAAGCAATTCAAGCAAAGACCACTGAAGTTATGTGAGACCTAAATTGTTTTTAATCCCAATGGAAATCACCATCCGTTTTGCTCTAAAATTCATAGAACTATTATCGGTTTTGGGATTATGTGAATCAGGCCCATTGCATAAGTCTTAATTTCAACATATCGCTAAGCGGGTTGCTTGATCCGTAATTGTCATTCAACTCACTGAAGTGGCAAACAAGGGCTACTTTTGGGGGACTTAAGTACTCCCCTTATAGGCATAACGGTCTGGCTTAAACTATGAGGAATGCTGGGTTGCTCTAGTTAGCTTGAGCCGGGTTCTTCTATTTCTTCACGCGGTTTTGGGAAGACTTTGTGAGAATCTATTTTCACCGTGTCTATCCCGAAACTATCTTCGGCTTTCTATAATCGACTTGGTGAGACATAAATCTCATTGGTCTATGATTGAGTCGATGATCATCATATTTTAAATGGTTGCTTGATGCTTTCGATTAAGGGGAAGCTTTTTATTATTAATTTTCCATTTAATATTTTGTGACAATTTATTTATATTCTTTTCCAAAAATTATTTTCTTTTAAATTTATAAGTAAAGGATTAAAAGGGTTTCCCGTCTTTGAGGGATCGACCCTTACTTCCACTTTTACAAAAGTTTAATTTCTATCGTGCTGGGAGTTAGGAATTAATTTGACGGTTCGACACCATATCAAATTTTAGCGTCGTTACCGGGGACGGTGTTCAATTCATTTTAATCTTTTGTTTATGACTCGATCTTTTACAGGTAACCTTAGCTTTGATTCAAAAATTGAAAAGACTGCAAAGAGATTGAGGTAAGAGGCAAAACTCAAGAAACTTGCCTCGGGTTCAGAGAATTCTAATGCCCACAGGGATACAGATAGTGAAGATTTCTCTGATTGTGAGAGTTTTGTTGAAGCAGACATTATGGTCGCAAATAATGATTAAACTCTCAGATAAATGGGTGCTGCGCCCATAGACCAGTCTCCCCTTTGTATCACTTTTGAGGACTTAACAGGACACCTTGAACTTAAATCTGGATTAATTCAATTGCTACCTTCTTTTAGGGGCTTAGAAAATGAAGACCCATACAAACATCTGAAAGAATTTCATATCATTTACACAGGTATGAAACCGTAAGGTGTAAATCTTAAGCATATTAAATTAAGAGCATTTCCTTTTTCTCTTGCAGATGCTGTGAAGGATTGGCTCTACTATTTACCCTCAGGAATAGTCAATACATGGAATGAAATGGCGAGGCTTTTTCTGGATAAATTTTTTCTAGCAAAATGAGCTGCTCAAATCAAGAGAGAAATAAGCTTGACCAGGCAAAAAGATTCAAAAAATCTCCATGAGTATTGGGAACATTTTAAGAGATTGTGTGCATCGTGCCCACAATACGGTATCACAGAATAGAACCTTATTCAGTACTTTTATGAAGGCCTTATGCCCATAGAACAAAAAATGATGGATGCCGCTAGTGGCGGGGCAGTTGTGAACAAAACCCCACAAGAAGCTCGTAATTTAATTGACATAATGGTAACAAATGCTCAATCTTTCACTTTTGAAAGAGAATTACCAAGGAAGGTGTATGAGGTAAATGTGTCAAATCTTGAAACACAAATGAAACAATTGACATCTGTTGTGTAGGAACTCGCAAAAAATTTGAAACCAGTGAAAGTTTATGAAATTTGCACTCAAAATGACAACCATACTGATAGATGCCCTTCGATCCAAGAAGAGGAAGATAAGGAGCAAGCTAATGCAGTCAATGGTTTCCCAGGACCACCTCAAAGGAAGTATGACCCCTTCTCCAAAACATATAATCCAGGTTGGAGAGATCATCCCAATCTGCGGTATAGGAATCAGCAATCCAATTTCCAACAAAGGAGCAACCAAAAACCAGCAGGTATGTCACTTGAGGAAGCATTACAAAACATGGCAACTAACATGCATGTTTTCCAATAGGATGTTCAGAAATTCTAGCAATCTGTAACTCAGAATCAGCAGAACATGGAGACAAGAATGAAAAACATAGAGACTCAAGTGTCCCAAATGGCCATGGTTTTGAGCAAAATTGAATCTCAAGGAAAACTTCCATTACAACCGGGGGTTAATCCTAAAGAAAGTGTCAATGTTGTGACACTAAGAAGTGGCAAAATTTTGCCTGAAGCTACTGGAAAGAAAGACAAACAGAATGTAGAAATGAGTTGGAAATTGAGGATAATAGTGAAGAAAATACTCGACCAAAGGAGGGTTATGCCCATAAGAAGGCCGTTGAACCAGCAATCAACCAATGCCCTTTCCCTGAATGTTTGGAGAAAACCAAAAGGGATATGGAACAAAAAGAAATTTTGGAAACCTTTCGAAGAGTACAGGTTAACATTCCTTTACTTAAGGCCATTAAGCAAGTGCCTAGATATGCCAAGTTCCTCAAGGACTTGTGTACCAACAAGAGGAAGTTAGTCGGTTTTCAAAAGGTGAATATGAATGAAAGTGTATTAGCAGTATCCAAAGGAAGGTACCCCCTAAATGCAAAGATAAGGGAGTTTTTACTATTCTTATCAGAATAGGTGATACGGGCATAAGATATGCTATGTGTGACCTTGGAGCGTCAATTAACATTATGCCCAGAAGCATATATGAGTCCTTAAATGTAGGTCCCTTGAAGGAAACAGATGTTGTGATCCAATTGGTAGACCGGTCAACAATTTATCCTATTGGAGTTTTGGAAGATATACTTGTGAAAGTTAATGAATTAATTTTTCCTGTAGATTTTTATGTTGTGTAGATGGAGGACAAGTCATCTCCAAGATCGTCTGATTTATTGTTAGGAAGACCATTCCTAACCACTGCTCGAACCAAGATCGAGGTCCATTCTAGGACATTGACCATGGAATTTGATGGGGAGGTTATTAAATTTAACATGTATGAAGTAATGAAACACCCCCCAGAAATCTTCAATCTTTGTACTGTGGACGTGATTGAGCAGTGTGTACGGTAAATTTTTGAAATGCAAAATGAAGATGAGTTGTTGATGGCATTGAACAATGTTGAAGATCTTAAGGAGACGCTCATGTTTAGGAGCAAAGCAAAACAGGCCGTCAATGAATTAAATGAGGAGCCAATGGTTGAACGAAATTATATTCCTAATGAAAATTGCTCTAAACTAGTTCATTCATCTTTATAAGCACTCAAGTTGGAGCTCAAACCTTTGCCCAACCACCTGAAATATGCTTACCTTGGAGTTGGAGAAACCTTGCATGTAATTATCTCCACCAAGCTTAGCAAAGAAGAAGAGGATTCCTTGGTTGTAGTCCTTAAAAAATTTAAAGAGGCTATTGGTTGGACAATCGCTGATATTAAAGGCATAAGTCCCTTGACTTGCATGCATAGGATTCTCTTAGAACCTGATAAGAAGTTTGTTAGAGAAGCTCAAAGGAGATTGAATCCTACGATGATGGAAGTAGTGAAAAAAGAGATCTTATGCCTACAGGATGCAGGGATGATATATCCCATTTATGACAGTCAATGGGTCAGCCCAGTTCATGTTGTGCCCAAAAAGACTGGAGTAACAGTAGTCAAAAATGAGGATGGAGAGATGGTTCCCACCCGTGTTCAAAACGGGTGGCGGGTTTGTATTGATTATCATAAATTAAATTAAGCTACTCGTAAGGATCATTTTCCCTTCCTTTTATTGACCAAATGTTGGAATGTTTGGCAGGTAAAACCCATTACTGCTGTTTGGATGGATATATGGGGTTTTTCCAGATCCTTGTGGCCCCAGAGGATCAAGAGAAGATAACTTTCACGTGCCCATTTGGAGCCTTTACGTTCAATCGTATGCCTTTTGGGTTATGTAACGCACCCACAACATTTCAACGGTGTATGATGAGTATTTTTTCAGATTTTATGGAAAATATAATAGAGGTATTCATGGATGATTTTATAGTTTATGGAAATTCTTTTCATGAATGTCTTGACAATCTTGGAAAAGTGTTGCAACATTGCATTGAAAAGAACATGGTTCTCAACTATGAAAAATGTCATTTTAGGGTAGACCAGGGTCTTATTTTGGGCCATGTGGTTTCTAGAGACGGAATTAGAATAGATAAAGTTAAAATTGACATTATTAAGTCTTTACCTTACCCCACTACAGTGAGGGAAGTACGTTCTTTTCTTAGGCATGCAGGATTTCACTGTAGATTTGTGAAAGATTTTTTGAAGATAGCTCAACCTTTGTGTAAATTGTTACAAAAGGAAGTGGAGTTCAATTTTGATGAAGCTTGTAAAAAGGCTTTCAACAGCCTTAAGAAAGCACTTATCTCTGCGCCTATAATGCGACCACCAAATTGGAATTTGCCATTCAAAATAATGTGTGATGCGAGCAATAATACAGTTGGAGCTGTACTTGGACAGCGCAAAGGGAGGAATCCATACGTGATCAGCTACGCCTCTAGAATGCTTGACAGTGCCTAAATCAATTATTCTACCACAGAGAAGGAATTTTATGTGGTTATTTTTGCATTAGAAAAATTTGATTCTTATTTGTTGGGAACTAAGGTCATTATTTTTTCTGATCATGCAGATTTAAAGTACCTACTGAAGAAGAGAGAAGCTAAGCCACGTTTAATTAGATGGGTTCTTTTACTCTAAGAATTTAATTTGGAGATTCGTGACAAGAAGGGATGCAAAAATTTAGTTGCTAATAACTTAAGCAGATTGCCACATCTAATCCTTGATTATTTTGTTGATGAATTTCCTAACGAATTTGCTTTAAATATTATCGTAAAACCTCCTTAGTATACTGATATAGTGAATTATTTATGTTCCAGGAGATTCCCTTATGACTTTACAAGGCACGAGAAAGATAAAATTTGGAGCAATGCAAAATATTATGTTTGGGATGAGCCATATTTATGGAAACACTGTTCTGATCATGTTATTAGAAGGTGCATTCCTGAAACTGAAATTAATTCTGTTTTGCAGTTTTATCATAGTCACGCTTGTGGAGGCCATTTTGGGCATAGGAAGACAGCAGCTAGAATTTTAGAGTGTGGACTTTATTAGCCAACTTTGCATCGTGGCGCTTACTTATTTCACAAAAGCTGTGAAAAATGTCAATGGGCAAGAGGATTAGGGAGAAGACATGAAATGCCTCAACGAGGAGTTTTAGTATGTGAAATTTTTGATGTATGGGGAATGGACTTCATGGGACCCTTTCCACCTTCGTTTGGGAATGTTTACATTCTCGTGATTGTAGATTATGTATCAAAATGGGTGGAAGCGAAGGCCATGAGACACAATGATGCAAAGACAGTGGTTAATTTTGTAAGGATAAATATTTTCAACCGGTTTGGAACGCCCAAAGCAATCATTAGTGATCGTGGAATGCATTTTTGTAATAGGCAACTTGTTTCCTTATTTTTGAAATATGGGGTTACCCATCGAATGACTACTGCCTATCATCCATAAGGCAATGGGCAAGCTGAAGTGACCAATAGGGAGATTAAATCTATTTTAGAAAAAAATTGTAAGTCCCTCACGGAAAGACTGGAGCAAGAGACTGGATGACGCCTTATGGGCATATCGAACAACATACAAGAGTCCCTTAGGGATGTCTCCCTTTTCGGATTGTGTATGGCAAGCCATGTCATTTGCCCATGGAACTTGAACACTATGCTTATTGGGCTGTAAAGCAATGTAATATGTCGATTGATGATGCAGGTATTCACAGGAAACTCCAATTGCAGGAGCTAGAGTAGATCAAAAATGATGCTTTTTACAATTCAGAAGCTTACAAAAATAGCTCCTAAAGGCTCCATGATCGAAAGATTTGGTGGAAAGAATTTCAAATTGGCTAAAAGGTATTGCTGTATAACTCAAGGATGACATTATTTCCAGGAAAATTGAAGTCAAAATGGGTTGGACCATTTATAGTACAAAAGATTTTTCCATTTTGTATGGTTGAAATTCAAAGCTTGGATACCAAGAAGAAGTTTAGAGTCAATGGCCACAGGTTGAAGCTGTTCTATGAAGGATTTTCAAGTCAATTGGTATGTTTTATCACGTGGATTTCACCAAATAATTCATAAAATGACGAGGGGAGTTGAGCTGGGACTCGTTAAACTAGAACTATTTTATTTTGTTTTGTTTTATTTTGTTTTTTTTCGTAGGTGTTATGCCCATAAGGCGTGACATATGACCATTTTTTTATATTTTAGTTAGATATTATCATTTTTTTTATTATTTTTTACCATCTTATTTTATTTTTAATCTCATTCTTCTAGGTTAGAATTCTGTTGCAGGAGAGTTTTTGATCAAGTTTAATCCAGGGAGGAGTTTTGGGGAAGTTTCAAGCTATTTAGAGTTCTATTTTAATATAATAAGTTACCTCTATTTATTACTGCACAGTTGAAAAGCCCCAAATTTAACCCTAATTTTTACTACAGCTGTGACCCACTTCTTTCCACCTCAGATGCCATCATTGTCAAGAATGGTTCACACTCGCAAGGCATCCACCGGTGGTCCACCACTGAAATGATGCGCTGGCAAGGAACCGATCACTGTTGAAGATGATGCCACTCCTTTGAAGAGGGCAAGATCGATCGACGAGTTTGAGGGGATCGGGTTGCGCATATTTTCTGGCCGGAATCCGCCAGCATCTCACCAGTATTCTCGATTGTGGAACCCACTGAAACTTTTCAATGATGATACTGATAGACTCGCTGATTGATTAATTGATGAGATAACTGTTGAATCTGATGACCAATGTAAAGAGGAGAAGGAATCCGATGACCAAGAGTCAGATCTGGCGGTTGACGCAACACCGGCAAACACCCAGCCAACAGATTCTTGTAACCCTCTTTGCCCTTCTACTGTTATGGGTACCGGAGATACGATGCCTAGGAGGGCCTGACCTAAACGAGGTCGTGGGGCCATTCCTCTACCTCTGTCTAAATTGAAGGGACATCTAAAATTTCCTAAGAACTTAAGCCAAACATTTTCAAAAGTGGTTAATCTCAGAATTGTTCAAGGTAAGAATTTGGACCCAGTAGCTGTCAATAAACTGAAATTACCTGTTTTTGATTATATTAAAAATTCTGTGTGGGATATATTTTTTCAGATTTCTTATCTAGTTTTTTATGAGCTCATATATGAATTTTATACCACTTATGTACTGGATAGGGATGTTATGGTTAGTTTGGATAGCCCTGGTGTGGTGAATTTTTGTTTAATGGGTCGGCAGTTTTCATTGTCAATTGATGAGTTTAACTTACACTTGGGATTCATTAATGAGGTAATAGATGATTATATTGTTGGGTATTGTGATTTTTCTGAAGAATTTAATGCAGAGACGTTGTGGGCACAGTTAACTGCGAGTCATGCCAAATCCTATGACCCTGCTTCGACTAAAGATTCATACCTCCTTGATCCTGTGCTAACTTACATTCATCGATTGCTCGCTTACAGTTTTTCTTACAAGAATGATTCCCCTGGGATAGTAACACGGATCAAGTTATTCTTTCTGCAATGCATCAAAGAGAAAAAATAGCTTAACTTAGGCTATTTCATTGCTGCTCAACTTTGCTCTGCTGTAATCAGTTCTAAACATTTAATATTAGGCCACATTGTGACTTACTTTGCTATTCAACTGCAGGTTTTCGATCCAGCTCGCCATGATTTGCATAAGGCGATGGATATGCTGCCTCTGGATATATACAGCTTAGATGAGATGGGATTACTTCGGCAGATAGAGGAAGAACCTGGATTCTCATTTTGCCTGCCAGGTCCCATTGTGCCCATGAAGGATCATGTTTTTTGGAAAGCCAAAACCACTCCTGTTCCTCCTTTTACACCAGTAGTATAGTCATCCTCTACCTCATCGTCCAATGAAGCTGTCTTGAAAGAGCTTTCTTCTCTACATGCAAAAATAGATCGATTAACCTCTGCTTTTGAAGAAGGGATGAGGCAGCTCAATCACCAATTGGATGAACTTAATGATGACATGGACGAGTTGAGACATGCCATAGAGATGCAACAGTATTCTGCATGCATTATCTCCCACAAGACAATATTGTTCTTTCTCTTTGTTCTTTATACATGTTGTGTTTTATGGACACATTTGGGGATAAATGTGGATTAAGTGTGGGGGAGGGATTTGCTGTTTTGATATCTCTGTTATGTCTGTTTTGATATCTCTATTATGCTGCTGCTGTTTTTGTTTTTTCTGCTTTTATAGATCTCTGTTGTTATTGATGTCTTGAGATGGATCTCTTATGCTTACCAATGTTTTGATCAGGCATGAATGTTTTTTTTCTTTCTGCACCATTGGCAAAACCGAAATCTTTTTCGGGTAGATTTATTTTTACCTAAGCTATTTTCTGCTTGATACTTTCCAGCTTGCTTACTTAAGAACTTGATTGATTCTTGGCAATGATTGAGCTTACTACCTATTGTTATGCCCGTAAGGACTTTGCTAAGCCTTCTTATAAGTACATTGTGTGCTGCTTAAGTAACATTTGGAATTGTTGTTTTCCACTGCTATTATCATTGATCCATCCCTATTCTGTATCTTTAGTCTTTATTTTGAAAAAAAAAACAATAAAAAAAGAAGAAAAGAAAACAAAAGGAAAAAAAAGAAGAAAAGAAGAAACATAATGAAAGAAAGAAATAAGTTACAAGTGTTTGAACGCCATCATCGACCGGTTTGGATGGTACGGTATCCATGCCCATTAAGCTCCTATGGTGTATGGAAAAGTTGGTGTTAGGGAGGACTATACCCTTAATTGGCTGTTCGTAGTTCGAAATTCAAATACTTTGCTTTTTACGGGTTATCTAATTACCTTTATTGATTGAGGTTAGGTGGATTGGGCCTAGCTTCCCTTAAGCTCTTGTGCGTATGGAGAAATCAGCAATGGGAGAGTATCCCCCATTTTTGGGCCATTTTGATCTCGAATTGAATACTTGTGATTTGTGTAATAAAATTGATTTGAACAGAATTTGCAAGGTGGACTTGATAATTGGCAGCAGTTAACTGACTTTTCTGTTGTTATTTTGAGCTATATATTGTTTGAACTGAATTTTCTAAAAGGCAAGGCATGGTTTTTGACTGGCTGAATAATTGGGAATAAGTTTGTTTTTGCTATTTATCAATTATGTTTGATGGTTTACTT
>CANYBF010798786.1:0-33329 GCA_948192965.1 Dalechampia spathulata
CACTCTTGTTTTCCTGATGTGCACATTCCTTTCGCACACACTGGATCCCGTTAGGTGCCGGTATTCATCATCGCCCTTAGGCGGCCATTTACTTGAGTGCCCTGCACTCTTTATCCTTCTCCTATCTCAGGAGGTTATATACATATTGATTCCCTCGGGAATCCCATTCCATTTCGATCTAGTATGCCCAGAGCTGAGCTCTGCCCTCAATCCTCATTTCTTTTTACTCTTTCCCTTTCATTCTACCTTTCCATGCATGTTCTCAATCCAAACATCACATGGTATAACACATTAAGTAATAATCATCACCGTAAGCAAGGAAAACATAGCATTCCCAAGCATTGTCATACAAATAACAACGTATCACTCCAAAAGCGATACAATACAAATATCAAACTCAATATTCAGCACGTATCCTAGCAAAACAACATCATTCCTAACAAAAGCAATAGTCTAGACGTAGTTTACGTCTTATGGCAATCCGAAACAAGCCAAAAGTGGCTTAACACATAAAACAAGCACTAACCTCAATCGCAAGCAACCCCTCGCTATAGCCAACGATCCTGTCTCTACACGTAGTTAACTTCTATTGCTCGTTCTTAGACACTAGCAGGGTTTAGAATCGATAAGAAGGTGATTTGGGAGAGTTTAGGGCGGAAAAGCTGAAGAAAAAGGGATTAGGATTCAGGGAAAAACCGTCTGAAAACTGCCTTAAAAGTCAAATACAGAGTCACGTACGGCCGTACGGTCACTGGTACGCCCGTACCGACGCTAAAGGCCTGATAACCCTAAACTCCTACGAGCAGTCGTACGGCCGTACCACCTATTGGTACGCCCGTATGGGCACTGTTCATCTGATAAAATTACTATTCACCTACGAGCAAACTGAATTCCTGCGAGCAACGGTACGACCGTACGCCTAGTTGGTACGCTTGTACATCCTCCAGGCCATCAGTTCCCTGTTTTCTCTCTGTCTCGTACGACCGTACGGCTATCCGTACGCCCGTACCACTTTCCAAAATCACATAACTTGCCTATTTGGCAAGCCTAACTCATCTCTAATAAACCCAAACCTGTCTGCCAACCCTGTAACACTTCAATACACATTCTTAAGCACAATCACAAACCGTCCCTCATCCGACCGAGAAGACATGCTTCCCAACGAGGTGACGTCACACAGTCCAGCATATAAACACATTCATAGCCACATTAATACACATATACGCATTCACATACATTCAGACACATACCAATACACTCACATACATCCCTAGGTACACATATACGTATAACTTCTAGGGTCTCTATCGTGGGTGTAACAATTCATCTCCAATTCATATGTCTTGTTATGCTTATTTGTGCCTTATCTTATGATGGTTATGTTGTGCCTTATGATTATTATTGTCTTGATATATGATGTGTATACTTGTGTAATGCTTCAATGTGCATGCTATAAATAGCTTCATCAACTTAAATACAAGAACCAACCCCTTTCATATATGATAGTGTAACTAATTAATTGACTTGTTAAGGTAGCATTTAAAGATAAGCGCTACATGAGTTCATAAGAGAAGCATTGAGCTAGACTTATGGCACTTAGTATAAAAATTAAAACTTGTACATGCTAAAATTTTTTATGGTAAAAGATAAAGATGTTAAGCTAGTGTTTATTGAGGTGCTCAAAAGACAAGTTGAGGAACTTAAATGAACCTCGATGGAGGGAAATGGTGAGAAAATAGGACAAGCATGCATTAAGGTGCTTGAGACTAGAATGAAATCACTCAAAGTCATAATAACTCGAGTAAATATTGGTGATGGTGTGCTATCATCAAATGTTGACTTGCTCAAGGTTGTGGTAGCTCAACATGTATTTAAGAATTCATTAAAATGTTCTATGGTAGTAAAATAATTGCTTACTAAGCTACAATCATTCAAAGTGGGCCAATAAAGCTTAGGGCCTCTTATAATAAGTTAATTATAAGTACCAGTGCTCTTTCTAGTATGGAAGAGTGATTAGGTAACGCAAAAGTCATGTTATATCAGTTAATCTTGAGAAAGAAATTGTAGAGGGAAATATGAGTTTTAGAGAAGCAATAGAGGCATAGATAGAAGATGCCCAATCTACCTATGAATTATTAGGGATTGAGATACAGGGACTGAAGGAGAAAGTGAATAATCAGGCTTATGATATTAGCTCTAGATCAAATAATGAAGGTGGGCTAGCTTGTGCAATAATCTCTGATCCTAAGCTATTCAATGGTGCTCAAGATTCCAAGGTCATTGATAACTTCTTATTTTACTTGGAATTGTATTTTGAGGTAATGAAAATAACTTCTAATGAATAATAGTTGTTACTCACATTTATGTATATGAGTGAGGATGTAAAGCTATGGTGGATGACTAAAAAGTAACAAATATGTGAAGGAAAGTGCACTATTAACACTTAGGATGCATTCAAGAAAGAGTTGAAAGCTCAATGTTACCCTAAGAATGTAGCTTATAATGCAAGGTAGAAATTAATTGAACTAATACATATTACTTTTATCGAGGAGTATGTTTAAAGTTCTTTTTGCATTGATCTTAGATATACTAGATATGATTAAAGCTGATAAAGTTTATCGATTTTTGAAGGAATTGAAACCTTAGGCTAAAAATAAGTTATAAAGGTAGATGATGAAAGATCTTCTCACTACTATTACAATTGAAGAGAATATGGATGAATACTTGAATAATTCTTCCAAATAGAAGTTTTCATTCCTTAAAGCTAATAAGAGTCAAGGAAATAGGTGGAATAAACCCTTTACTTGAACATGAAATGGAATACTGGGTTTGATAACTTACATTTTAAGTTTGGAAAGACAATGTTAATGAGTGGGATATTAGAAAATAAGAATAATCTTCCCTGAGAAACTTTAATATGCATGATCCTTAAACTTAAATTATAGGTAATTTGGCTTTAAGGAAACCCTCAAACCCAAAGTGTTTTTTTGTGTAGTGGACAATAGGGTTGTTAAATGTCTTTATAAGGGATCCTTGAGTATGTTGGGAACTCTCAATGAAAAAGAAGAAAACAAAAGGGATGATGGGGAAGAAGATCTAAATAAAGCTATAATGGTTGGAGCTCTTCAATTCTTAGAAACTCTTTAATGATAAAATATGATTAATAAAACTTCCACGAAGAGGAGACTAATTTATGTTAATTTTGTTATCAATGGGAAATCTATTAGAGCATTGATAGATACAAGTGCAAATGATAATTTTCTAGTTGATTCATTAGCCCCTTGATTAAAATTACAAGTACAGAAGGATATTAGGAAGTTAACAGTTATGAATTCAAAAGTTATTAAGACAATAAGAGTTGCATGAGAGCTCACACACCAGATGAGGCCTTGGATGAGGAAGATAGACTTCACTATTATGCCTATGGATGATTTCAATCTTGTATTAAGCATGCATTTTTTTAAAAATGAGTCCGATTATGCTAGTTCTAGCGATAAACTATTTACTATTGATAGGGAAAAACCTTATATTATCCTAGTAATATTAAGTCTAATATGCAAAAAGAATATGCTTTTAATTTTATAATTAATAAAAGTGATAAAATAAGGGAGTTGATTTATATGGTAGCTCTAATGTTGAAGGAGCTAGAGTGTGAACCGGAATGTCAATAGGTGATAAAGGAGGTGGTATCAAAGTTTGAGGATATCATGCTTGATAAGTTATCAAAGACTTGACCTCCTTAATGTAAGATTGATAATACTTTTGAACTAGTTCTCAGGGTGAGATCACTTGTAAGAGCTCTTTATAATATAACACCATTTGAACTTGAAGAGTTAAGGAAATAATTAAATGAGTTATTAGAAGTTAAATTCACCTAACTTGTGAAAAGCCCCCCCTTTTGATGTTATCGTCTCTTTAAGAAAAAATAAAATGAGAGCTTATGATTATGTGTGAATTATTGAACTTTGCATAAAGTTATTATGAGAAATAAGTACCTAATACCTCTTCATAGATATATTTGATTAGTTAGGCTATGTTAAATATTTCTCAAAGCTTAATTTATCAAGTAAGAGTGGCTAAAGGAGGTGAGCTAAAAATAACATGTGTGACTCGATATGATGCTTTTAAATTTCTTGTAGATTGGTCAATGTTACTTTTAACACCATAATGAATCAGGTTTTCAATGAATACTTGGACAAGTTTATGATAATGCATTTGGCTGATATTGTGGTTTATAGTTCAACTTTGGAGAAGTATTAAGAGCACTTACAACTTATGTTTGAGAGATTATGACAAAACTAATTATATAAGAAGAAAAAAAAATTGCATTTAGGCAAACTAAAATCAAGTTCTTGAGTCATGTCATTAACTATAATCACATTTGAATAGATCAAGATAAAGTGAAAGCAATTAGGGATATAAGATATCCACTTTTATAATTGAGTTATAATCATTTTTTAGACTAGTGAACTATCATAAGTGGTTTATTCAAGGATACTCATAACATATCCTTTCCTTGACTAAGCTATTTATCACACCCCGACCAGGTGTGCCATGCTCCCGTAGTATAATTAATAATTCTCTAAAAAAAATCATTAACCACTCTACAAGGGATGAACCTTCCTCTTGATTATCATACATGTGGTATTAGCAATAAATGATAAACTTACGAAATAAATGAAAATAACATCCACGATATACACATATTACATTTACTGTCTTAAGGAAAATAGATACAACTTAACACTAATCTAAGTCCCTGTCTTCAGAAGGCTCTTGCTAAATGGCCGCCTTGGGGTCTGTGTTCTTCACTCGGCTGCTAACCTGCATCCATCAAATGATGAACGCTGAGTTTATCACTCAATGGTGCTATAATCCTAAACAAGCAACATTATATAAATATATGATGTAAGCCAAACCCTTTTTATCATATCATAGACAAACGTTACTTGCAACATATATAACTTTTTGCAAGTCATATAAAGAACTATACTTACTCTTTCGTTGGCATACTTAGATCACAATCCATTAGAATACCTTATCTAATAACATTTATAATCTATACGCTACTTTCTACTGATCAATACCCTTACTGTATAAGCATGCTTTGGTATCTATATTACATCAATGTTTCCTTTATCTTACCACTATCAATATCATGAATACATCTCATGTATGATCACCTATACCATACCACATGTTGACATACAACAATCATATTACATAGATACCATATCACACATATACCATATCACATATATTCCATATCACATATTCACGTATGTTCATATATTCATATCACATATATTCATGCCGTAATGCAATATGGTATATCCGATGAATATTCATTCATTTTCTATTCATCTTTCATCATTGATGCAATCTTCCATTGCATCAGTACATGAGGACACCATCATCTTTAGCATACCTCCTTTCTGTAACATTCTTTATAGCCATCATTGGATATCTATAACATGTTCATACATTCATATATGCACACTTGGTGCTTCATTCATCTTTTTCCTTTTGTGTTCATGACATGTGAATGAGAATGACTATGCATGAGAATGCATTCATATTATGCATCCACCCTCTTATTTTCCTGTAACATATCATTTCTTTTCTTTCTTTTATGATTGTGCACAATCTCTTTCATACTGGTCCTTGTAGGTACCGGTACTCATCTCTCAAAAGAGGGCATTAAACTGTGTGGTTCTCTGAGCCCATCATTTTTAACTGTAGGTCTCGAGACTCATCTCCCATAGAGAGGGCATTAAACTGTATGATTCCTCAAGGGAATCCATCATCTATATGACCTAGTATGATACGAGCATATAGCTCTTCTTTTCCTTTCCTCCTTTCTCCTCTCTCTATGCATGCTATGAATGTATCCTTAGATATACATATGATTCATGACATGATACTCATGCATTATTTCATGATGCTATGAAGAATACGGATACTTAAACATCTAGATGACATAAATCATCATCCACGTCATTCACATAAATCACATAGTTCCTCATGCACATAATTCATACATATTCCTCATTCATATCATGATTCATCAATCATTTCAATCACCAATGTTAATTAACACATCATTAACCATCAAAAACATATTTTTCCTATTCAAACAAATATTTCATTCCCTTATCTTCTTATCATCTATAATCGTTAACTCATACAGAAGCTTATCCTGCAAATTCATAAGAATATAAGCATATAAACACAAACTATTAATAATAAGGTAAGTTCATACTTACCTGTTGATGATTCCTTAACGAATCATCTATCATAAGAAGCACTAACCTGTGGTCGTGACACGCCTATCATATGCTCGTAGTCCCTCCGTAGACTCCTTCTAGCCTTAGCCTTTAAATCTTGAGCCGTCTCTCCTCTTAATCCCAAAACCCTAATATTTAAGAGAGTTTAAAAGAGTTTATCTTCAGAAAAGTGTGCATACTTATCCATTTCAAACTTTTTGAAAAGTTAGCAATTAGTTACGTACGGCCATACCAAATCCAGTACGCCCGTACCAAATGATGTCTATTGATGCCCCATTTTCCTGCGAGCACTGGTACGCTCGTACCCCCATTTGGTACGCCTATACCACCTTAATTTTCTTGACAAGCTACATTTCTTGCGAGTAACGGCATGGTCATACAACCCAATGGTACACCCGTACGTACCCAGGAACACAATACCACTCATCTCTCATGATTGGTACGCCCGTACGGTAACCCGTACACCCGTACCACAACTTAGCCTACATGCCACAAACCATTTCAAACTTACTCCCAGGGTACCTAAATCAGAACTCAATCACAATACACTTCTAAAACATCAATCCTCACACTTTGTCTCCCCCTACCTATCATTCTATCACTTGCACATTCACATTCCATTATACATAATCAAGAATCCCACCTCATTCCATAACCGTCAATCAAATAGACATATACATATACGTATGCATGTACTTATGCCTGTACATATAAATCCTATCATTTTGCATACAACAATGCAATACACAAACAGGGTCATTGTGGGTGTGACACTATTAAAGAAAGAAAATGGTTAGAAGTGGATTTACTAGTACTAATAAGCATTTGAGGATTTGAAGGAAGTGTTGATGTAAGATAGACACCCAATAATATTTGAAAGTCATAAATTAAGTGAAGCTAAAAAGAGATACTCAGCTCACGAGAAGGAGTTGTTAAAGGTGATTCATTACCTTTGGATTTGGCATCATTATTTATTATGGGCTAAATTTAAGATGAAGATGAATAACATTGTGATTAGCCATTTCCTCACTTAGCCTAAGCTTACTTTAAAGTAAGCTAGATGGTAGGAACACTTGGTGGAGTTTGATTTCCAACTAGAGTACAATCTAAGGAGGGCAAATCAAATGGTAGATGCATTGAGTAGGAAAGTAGAGTTAGCATTTATAAAACAACTTGCTCACTCATCATTTAATTAGATGAAGACCTATCTATAAGATGAGATACAAGATAAGATAATGTTGCATGGAAGATGAATTATTGATGAAAATGTCAATTCATATATATATGTGCCAAAGATAAGGAATTTGAGGAAAATACTCATGCAAGAATGCTATGATACTTTATGGGTGAGGCATCTAGGATGACACTAAATACAAGCACTCCTTATGCAAAACTTTTATTACAAAAAATGGAAGAGGATGTCAAGGTATGCATAAAAATATGCTTGATTTATCAACAACATAAGGTAGTAAGATAGAAGATGATGAGATTATTAGAACTTATTGCTAAGTCGACCATGGAAAGTGCATCACTTGATTTCATTACTTGTATACCTTGAGTGGGGAGTTTTATTAAATACTTATAATGGTCAATCAATTTTCTAAATATGTTACCTTTATCCATATGTCCAAATGTTGTAAGTTTGAAAACATAACTAGAGCATTTTTTAAGCATGTGGCAAAATATTGAAGAGTCTTAAAGAGCATTATTAGCGACTATGATTGATGGTTTTTTAGTACATTTTGGAAAAAAATTATTTTGACTGTTGAGATATAAACTAGATATGTCTACAATATTCATTCGTAGATTGACAAATAAATGAAGAAATTCAATAACATGTTGATATAGCCTAATTTTTTTTTAATTTTTAAAAGTACTCTACTTTTAACAAAATTCCCTTTGAGATTGTTACAGGTCAACAACTTTTATTTCCACACTCTATTGATACTATTTATATAAGGAAGAATTCAAAACCATTCAATTTTATCAAAGAATGGAGGCAAAATGAGGAGATTAAAAGGGCACATGTAAAGAGAACATCATAGAGAATGAAACAATATGTAGATGCAAATTGATGACCTGTATAGTTTGATGTGAAAGATAAAATGATGATGCCGTTATGTCCAAAACAAGTTCACTTGAAGAATAATGATAAACAATTAATACTGAGGTATGAAGGATTGATGTCAATAATTGCTAAAGTCGATATAATAACTTACAAATTACAACTACTAGAGTGGATGAAAGTGCATTTGATGTTTCATATAAGCTTATTGTGCTTGTATTATAACAAGGAGTATGATGCTTACAATCAACCTATTAAACCAACTATTAAGAAGATGAAGTCAACACCCAAGGTGGTGGAGTAGATTTTGGTAGAATAAACAATGTTTACTGTTAGACCCTAGGTTTTGAGTATTGTATCACGTGTGAGTCAATTTAAGTTATTTGCAATTTTCTAAGTGTTTTTGTGTTTGGTACGGGCGTACCACTCTTGGTACGGGCGTACCAACTATCGTATGTGGATGGTACGATCAGACAGCTAGGCGTACCAAGTGTGTATTGTTTCATTGGTTTTGGTACGGGCGTACCATTGGTTGGTACGGTCGTACGTCAACTCGCAGGAATTTAGTTTGTCAGTAAACCTGCTTCGGTACGGGCGTACCAATGTATGGTACGGGCGTACGCGAACTCGCAGGAAAATCTGTTTGTCAGGAAACTTGGGTTGGTACGCGAATCCTTTGTTGTAATTGATTGAGATTTTAATAGAACCCTAAGTTGAGACTTAGGAGAAAGTGGACGTAGGCAAGAGTTAGCTGAACCACTATAAATCGCACGTGTTGCCAGCAATTGTAGGGATTTCATTTACCTATAGAAGTAATTATACGAAGTATTTGGTGAAGTGGAAAGATCAATAGGAGGAGGAGACTAATCGGGAAGAAGAAAGTGATCTTAAAGCATTTAAGGATAAGATTGATGAATTTTTTGAAAAGATATGTCAAATAATTAATATTGATATATAATGTGTATGATGATGTTATAATATATTAATCATAGCAATTTTATTTATACTTTTTACTTGGGATTTAGGATTTAGAATTTATGATGTAGAAAATTATGTATGTGAATTTTACATTATATTTTATATTAATATATTTTCAGGTCATATGTTTTTGTTTATTGTGTTAAGAATTTTAAGATTATATGTTGTTTTGATTTAACTATTACTAACTCCATTGACAATAAAATAAACGAATATTAGATTATATTTTGCTTATTCAAAAATAGGCAAGAAAAAGTTGATGATTTATGGAATCATCATGGTGGGTTGATGAAGCGAAAAAGGTAGCTTTAGGTCAAGTGGTGAACCAACATTAATTCATTTTGCCAAGTGTCGAAAGGAGCTTGTGAAAAGGACTATTTCACATTTAGATTTGTTTATTACCGTCAAACCAAACACTCAATCTCCCACGATTCTCAACTTTCCACCCCATCTTCTTTTTTTAAGGAAAAAGCATAAAAGACAATTAGATTAAACAAAGTAAAGGTATAAAGAAGATCTCTGAAGTGAAGAACATCATTTTGATATAGAAGAAAATCGTACGCTATTCTTTATTTGTTGTGAAAAAAAGAATTAATATTTCTTAAGCGATAAATAAATGTAAATATATGAACATGAATATTAACTTATAAATATCCATAACTATGATAATGTTATAATATTAATAGTCTAATTTGATTTTATAAACTTCTAACTTTATCTTTTGAATATATTGTACATTCTTAGTACCCATTTTAGTGGCATTTCAAGAATATATATCCTAAGTATTTAAAATTTAAAATTTAAATTTTTAATATTAATTTAAAATAATATATTTTTTTATATCTTAATCATCATTAATCTTAAAATATATTTTTATAAAAAAATATTTGTATTATATACTTAAAAATAATAAACTAATAAAAAACACTATTTTAAAAAATAAAAAAAAAGTTAGAAACAACATTTTTGAAATAAAAAATAGTATCATAGTATTTTTGGAATTAAGAAAAAATTTCTTTTGTATTTTTATAAATATAAATATTTTGAAAAAAATGATATTTATATAATTATCTTTTAATATAATTATTTGATCCATTAATTATCATAATTTATTTTAATATAAAATAATATTCTTTTAAACACATACATATAATATAATAGATTAATATATGTTGCATACATATATAGTTATGTTAGTTTAATTGAAAATATGATTTTATTAATCTTATATAAATCTTCCAAATTGCAGTAAAATTTCTACATATTTTAATAAAAATTAATATTTTATCAAAATAAAATATTTTATTTATCCATTTAAAGAATGTTTAAATTAAAATAATTTTTTTATTAATCCAATAAAAGTTAATAAATATATCAAAAGAGAATTTTATTATTTTAACTTTTCTTGAAAATAATTCAAATATGTGATGATAGAGGTTTAAATTCAATAAAAAAAATTCATATCATTAGATTATAATATTATTAATTTTTTTTACTTTTTTATGTTAAACTTGCCATATATATATAATTTTTCTTCGGCATATAATTATAGATCTTTTAAAAATGCACCTACCACCTGAATAAAGTCCCAACGGTAATATTAAGGAGAGGATTCCACTTTTTCCTTTTCTTTAACTATATATATACACACACACACACACCTCTTGCTGAATATGAGATATCATGTTAGATCTCTATGTACTTTATAATTTACTCTTTCCATTTTATTCTCTCTAATATCATTGTTTTTTACGAAATTTTAACACATTTGTGTTATTTTTAAAAAATATTTACTCCAATAGCAATTAAGTAAAATTATATTTTCAAATAAATAAAATTAGAATGCTAGAAATTTATACCTACTCCTGTCCTCATTTTATTGCTTGATTTATCTAATATATTTACAACACTAATTAAATATAAATTTTTGGAATAATTATTAATATAAAATTAAAATAATGTTTTTATAAATCATATTAATAAATGCACTTGCACCAAATGAAAAAATTGAAGTTACTTTAAATGTAAGAACAAAAGCGTATAGAAAGGGTTCGTTTAGGTATAAAATTATAGAGAAAAAAGGCAATTATTTGGCACTAATTAATGAATAAAAGAGAGGTAAAGGTTTGACAGGGTAACGAGTGGGCCAAGGTGGGAATGACAATGACTGCATTCAACACTTGGAGGTATCCAAAAATGGAAAGATTCTTCCCTTTCTGTCTTTATAAGGTGTAATTATATTAACAATATACCTCCTAATAAAAACAAAACTTATTCATTAATACACTCTAAGCACATGTTTCTTTTATTTAATTATTTATTAATCCCTTTCTCCGGATAAAATTATTTTATTCTCTTCAGTCGTATTTTGGTTGGACATTATTAGTTCCTTCAGGAATTAAATTAAAATCATAATTTGATTAATTAATTTTAATAAATTAATTAGTGTATATAGAAAAAGTGTGATATACTTTTCAATTCGAAAGCAATAATTATGTTTGTTAATTATTTTTTTTAACATTTAATTTTATGTTAAAAGTTTAATTATTAAATATTACTACAAAAAGCAAAATAAACTTTTCATTATGAGAAATTGAAAAAATGAGATTTTTTGTTGGGGAGGAAATATATATAATAAATATAAGAAAATGGAGGGGTATAGAAAATGACAAAGAACACGCCATCCAACGTAAGGACAGCAATTGGGCATCCTCGTGGGGGTCCCCTTCCTAAGGGACCCTCTACCCTACCCCTACGAACAACAACCACACCCTTTCAAGTCTTTGCCTGGCCTGGTTGCATGCACGCCTCGTCTCGCCTGCCTTCTCCTATTCATAAATAATCCAAATTCTTACTCTAAAATATTTAGACTCGCTCCATTTCTCACCAAACCAATTTCAGCCTTTCTCTTGGTACCAAAAGGTGATACCCTCACCCCAGGGGCCCCCACCGCCCGACCCGACGAATATCATGAGGGAGGGTAAATCATGGTATCCAGCGGCCTCCTAGACGGGGATCCAGGTCTTGGTGCCCACAAGGAGTCCACCCAAAGGGCGTTACTCCCATACTGCGGCTGCCAAGACTCGAACCGTGGCTTCTTGGTACCAACACCACGTCCGAGTACCAACTAGACTATACCCATGCGGGTTTTAAATAAGGTAACCTTTCTCTTTATTATTCTTTATGTGGAGTGGGTGTTCAATTAATCATCATACAATTGAAAATTGAATCATTTTGATTATTCCATTTATTAATCTTAAATCAAATCATTCAATCTGATAAATCCATCAATTCATAAAAATTTACAGTATTTTTTTAAAATAGTACTTTTTTTTATTAAAGCACTAAATATATATTTTTTGATTAATTAAAATTAATCACTTTTCAGGTAATTTAAAAATATAATACCTCTTAAAAGTATTTTATTTAAGTGATTTATTATTTATTTTTTTAAAATATAATTTTATTTAAAATTATGATAAAACCGATTTATCAAATTAAAAATATGAAAATCGATTAATTGAATGATATAAAACCTTTAATTATAGCAAACCAAATAATTTTTGATTGACTAACTGAATTAAATTTTTAATCATTTAATAGAAAATAAAAATCATACATTTAGTGATGTTGAAATTTATTGTATAAAATAAAAATTTACAAACATAAAGAAATTGCTAATTGTTCAAAACAAGGAAAAATTGTGAGAATTTTTGTGAAATATATATATAACATTTTAGAATTATTGTTTAGAAAGTTTTTACATTTAGGAAACTTGGGATAATCACTTTATTATCAACATTAATAATTTATTATGATAATAATATTTAAACTGATAGTATAATCTTTCGTTATTTAGGAAATAAATATATTATTTACAGGAGATTATTAATCCCAACATGGTATTAATGTAGTTTTCACATACAAATAAATCATACAGATTCAAAATAAAAATGATATGTGATTTTAATCTTTTATCATTTAATAGGGTCCAGTTAAATTATATCCAGAATCTATCAAATCATGTATTATTTATTTACAATTCATGAAATTATTTCTTGTTATAAAATGAGTTTTAGCCTGATAAAAAAAATATACATATAATGAATTGATTGTTACCTCACAAACTCAAGTATGATTCTTTATTTCTTATAAAGAATCTAAAAGTAACCAAATTGACTACCAACAACTCCTAAATTCTTATGGAATATGGTTCTTTATTTTGTTTTAATTAAATTCTGATTCCACGACGAACTCCATTTGGCCCAACCCATCCCACATCAGAATGCCCACCATTATGCTCTCATCTTTTCATGCTATGCTAACGTATATCATAATTTCAGGGAAAAAATGAGACTGTGTTTTCATTAATGAATTTTAACGATTCTTTTACAACTTTATTTAAACAACCCTGAGCAAAATTTTTCTATTTACTCAAGAAACAAATTTTTATATGTATTTTTGATTTGCTCTTTTTTCTTTTTCTATTATTTATTTACTCTTCTTCTTCTTCTTCTTCGCAATTGCCATTTTCTCACAGCACCTCGCATTATTCATGGTGCTCTTCCTCTAATTTTCACGTGTTTCAGCATTTGGGAAGATCGCTGGGCGGCGGCAGGAGTGACTCGTTAGGCCCTTTCCCATTTTCCACCAAGAATGCCATCTTTAGCCCCCATGTCGTATGTACTTCCAGATGGCAATGCATGAACCACACACCTTTCCAGCAAACAGAAGGATATTTACATATAAGAATGGAAGATATGCATTAAGTTAAGTTTTTCCAAGTTCTTACCTGGATTATCTGCGCGGAATCTGATGGCGGTCCACCCACCGGTTGGTACACTAATTGTGTTCCTCTCAGAAGGATCGACGAGATTGAAATTCTGAGGGTCTGTTTTTGGGTTGTAGTTTCCTATTCCTCTTCCAACAACGAAAAAATTGAATCCATGCAAGTGAATGGGGTGGTTTTCAGGTGCTATGATTCCTGTATCTTGCATTACAAGTTGAACGGTGTCGTTGTATTTTAGCCTGTAAAGCTTTGTCCCTCTCACAGTCGCCAAATTCTGGGGTCCGGATCCGGAGTAGTTGAAAACATGTGAAGGATTAGCAGGAAAATCGGTGGTGAAAACTCCACTGATGTTGAAGAAATGGGCTTGAAGCAAAGCAGTGGTTGGCATGACAAACGTGACATTGTTGATACTAGCAACAACTCTGCTGCCATTAGCTGCCTTGCATGAGGGGCAAGGGTTAATTCCTAGCCCAACAGTGAAGAACAGGTTATGATCGATTTTCAATGGGACTTTAGCAGGGTATTTCTTCGAGTTCAAGCTGCGAAGAGAGTTGATGAACTTGTTCGCGATAGCAGTAGCATTCTGCGGCGTTGGAGCTGTGACGGTTGTCGGCGAGCTTGCAAGCGTGCCAGAGTAGTGGAGAGTGGCGGTTGCTGTTCTGTTGTCAACTGCAACTGGTGCATCCATGAATGGAGATGCTGCAACCAAGTATCTGCCTGAATTTTTATCAGCCGTGACAAGAACATTTGTGGTCTGTCCAGGTGCTATCAGAACCGTGTCTATTTTAAACGGCTTTACATATGTTGCATCAATTTCCACAACTGTAAGTTGGTGCCCAGCAATTTTGAAGAAGAGCTCTTCATTGAGTGCAGCATTGATTAACCTTAGCAGGTAAGTCTTGCCGCTTTCGACAGGTAATTTGAATGGGCCTTGCGAAGGACAATTTGCAATGCCACCAGTTTCTCCATTGATGGTGTGAGCGTCAGAGACATTTGGTGCTAACCCAGATTTAAGAGCCTCGTTTATAACAGCTTCAGTATCTGATTTCCACCATTCGGCTGAATTTACATGGAGAACCAAACCAATACCAAAGTCAAAAAACTTTTCATAATCATCCTCTAAACTGTTCGTTACTTCAACAATTAATGCTCACCTAATAAAAGAACCTGTTCCTTATGGGGTTTGGGGAATGGATAAGGAACGCCACGCTTAGGTAAAATAACAATGGCACCATGAACCGTTGATCTTAGCCAGAGAATATGCGCATGCCAAAGAAGCGTGCCTCTTTGTCCTGTGATGGTGAAATTATAGACATAGTTTTGCCCAGGATGAATCGGGCATTGCGTGATGTATGCTGGTCCATCAGCCCACCCAGTTCGCAGTTGTCTGATTCCATGCCTGCCAAAAATTTGACACCAGTAGAATCTTACAGATCATATACCTGTCTGAAATGATTGTTTATAAAAAGCCTAATGAATCTTACCAATGAATGGAAACATTGTATTTGACCTTGTTGACAACCCTCACAAGAACTGTATCATCTTCTCTGGCATAAAGAGTTGGCCCTGGGAACTTGCCATTGACGGTAACAATAGGCTTGCTGGAGCATAGTTTGGTTGTATTTTTCATTACCACCTGCGCAAGTTTCCAATAATTCTTACTTTTCAATGAAAATCCATTTATGAGGTGGAGTTTCTAAATTTCAATCGGTTTTTTACATATGCGATGGAATCCAAATTAGTTAATTTTAATTTAAAAATTCATTAATTTTATTTTTTAACTTAATAATAGAAAGTAAAGTTAATTTTAATTTAAAAATCCATAATTTTTTTTTAACTGCACAATAGTATGTACAATTTTATGGATTTATACTACATGAAATTTCACTTTTATGGAGTTTATGAAATCCTTAAAATATAGATTATTGTAATCCAAACAAGCAGTTTCAAAATCTATAAAACTTACTGATATATATATATATATAAAAGTTTTTAGTCATTTATTTTGATCAATAAAATATTTTATTAAAACACCCTTTTAAAAATATTTAATTAGCAAATTGATAATATGTAAATAAAATTATCAATTTTATCTAGTAATTATAAATGAAAAATTATTTAAAAGAGTAACTTTGTTTTAAAAAAGCACGAATAACAAAAATGGAGTATTCCAATTGTTGCAACTAATTAATAAGTGGCAGTCAATGTATCATACGATGCCGTAGTTGTTCGTACGGAACGTACGAGGCCGTCAAATTCAGATTCTGATTATTTGGTGATATACGCATGGAGAATGCATGCACCATGCAAAAATAGAGAAGTTTCTCATACACAGAAATGAGGCCATTAATAGTTGTTTTTTTCTTTTAAGTTATCACTCTAGTGATAATATCAATAATAATAAATATTTTGTAGGCAGACTTACCTTAAAGTTGTAGCGCCGAACCCTGCAATCGACCAAAGCTGGAAGAAAGCAAACCAAAAGAAAAAGAAAGCGAAACAAAGTTGCCATGATATTTGCCTATTTTATTATCTATCTCCTCTCAATCTCTGTCTTATTGTTTTCCAGGCTTGTTTGTATTCATCAACGACTGGCTACCTCAACCATTTTAAAGGGAAAATGGCTGACAGAGGGATTGCTACCATGTCGTTTTTGCCAATGTTAGGTGGGTGAGTGGATCCTTTAAACTCAAGATTTTAAGGTCTAATATCACTTGCATTTCTTGCATGTTACATAAAGTTCTTTTGTTTCTTCATAGACCAATATAGGATTAATTGCAACTTACAAACCCATCAACCCATCTCCCTAATTATCAAATAATACAATTAATATCATTTTAGCTAATTACAAACCTTAATCAGAAATTTGGTTGGTTGAACATTGTTGTGGAAAGTTCTAAACATTTGGTGCCTAATTTTTAGGTATTAATTTTGGTGGCATTTTTCTTTCTTCCATCATCATTTATCTTTTTGAAATATCCCGTATGATTAGAGAACCATTTTTTCCTTTTTTCTTCGCAAGGATTGAAGATAACATAATAATGGGATCATTCCATATTTGTGTTTGAAAATCTTCAAAATCAGAACACTAGCCTTTCTATGAATTGAGACCTCGAAGAAATACATTATTTTATATATCTCTAATAATGATATTACAGATAATATGCGGTATATAGAATATTATTTTTTAGACTCTTTTTAATTATTATGTTGAGAGGAGGGGGATCCTACCGGGATTTGGGCATCCCAACTTAACTAGTTTGCAACTCACCCAACTGCAACGTCCCATGGGAGGCAATCTTCGTAATTACCCAAAGTCATCGTCACTTGTTTAAAGCAGCTGCAACGTTCTTTTAGGCAACAGAAGTTCTAGATCAATTCAAACCTCAAAGTAACAAAAGTGCCCAGATATTATTCAAAAGTTGGAAAATTCAGACATTAAAACGTTGTGATGAGTTGATGCTTTGTAATCATAAGTTCAAAAGAAAGTGTAAAAAAGTATGTCCTCAAGACATTTTTAGACATGTTAGTTAAAAAGTTGATCATTATATTTAACATTACATTTTGCCAGATTATTCTAATGAATCAATTGTGACGTAATTAATAATTTTGGAAAATATGAATTAATACATTTGGGAATTGGATACTATTGATGGTCGTGTGGATTTGGGTTGTAAAGATGTATAAGTGAAATGCTTACATAACAAGAGAAGGAATGGTTGAGATGTGGCTTTCATGTCATTTATCCAACTAAGACATTATCATTTGTTTGAAAGCTAAGATTAAACCAACGGTGGGTAAGTAATAACTACTCCATTTTATACATTTCTTTTTTTATTTTTTAACAAATCAAATCTATTATCTCACTTTTCCTTTCAGTTTTTTCCCTTTTTCTATATTTTCTATTGAATAAAATAGATGTTTGATATTACATATTTTACATAAAATGATAATTATAAAATTAATTCATAATAAATTTCAAATTTTATACTTTTATTATTAGCTCAACCATTATTTTAGATAAATATTAAAATCTTAATTTAAAATGAAAAATTAAAACTATTTTAAACTATTTTATTTATCAACTGAAATATATAATTAAAAATAATTTGAACATCATTAGCATTTTTCAATTACTAAAATTGAATATCTAAATTGAATTTAATTCGATCAACTAATAACAATCAATGTAAATTGAAATGATAATCTCGGAAGGTAGGTAAGATACTATTAATTAGTTTTTTATGAGGTAAAATTAATTTATTACAATTAATTATTTACTTATTTCATGATATTAATTAATTGAAATGTATTAATCTCATTTATCTAATATCAATTTTAGTGAGATAAATTCATACTCTTTAGTAATTCATACTTATATTCATGTGATATTATTTAATTATTAATTCACTTTGTAACATAATTAATTATTTTAAATATGCAATTAAGTGAGTTTAATCTTGAAACCATGCATTATGACCTTCAATCTCTTTACTCTTTGATTATCCTTGTTGGCATATAAATAGTTCTAAATTAACATGCATAATGAATCAATAAATTTTAAATTTATAATCCTTAGATTGTAATCACAGCATCGCAAGAGTACGGATTGCGAGTACAGTTTAAGGGTATCGTTCTTTAAGACCAAGAATGGCTAAGTATTAGCTATTGATTTTATCAATTATTTAGGTAATTCAACAATATAATTTATTTAATTAACTGAAAGCACTAACCAACTAACATAGTATACATAATGCATAATTAACCATGGGGATGAATGAATATGAACATAAACAAAACCTTCGATTAATAGTCTAATTACCAACTTCAAAGCATTGTTCTAATATAAAGTTATTTCTTTTAAAAGAGACTTTACCTACCAAAGCTAAGCTAACACCATACTTTCGTGACTGCTAGCTTAACTTCAGTGATTAAGTTCAATTTCTATACTTTATGCCTCCAAATCAATTAACTTCTATGTCTAGGTAGTTATAATTCGATGTTCCTAAGTTCTTTCGGTTAAGTTAAACCTTTTTTCAAAGCGATTAATAAAACTAGTTTAATGTTTTCATGTTAAAAGACCGGTTCTAACAATCAAACATCATTGGCATGAATCATAACCTAAGAACATGAAGAAGTGAATAGATTCATAATATAAAGAAAATTAATTTTATTTAAACATCATTCAATCCCTACAAACTATTATCAAACCATAATTAAGATCAGAATAAAGTAAAAGAACATGAAGAATAAAGAAAATACAACTATAAAGAGTTCAAAACTAATATAGAAGAAGATGGAAATAAAAAGAAACTTGAATCAACTCTGCTACTACTTCTATTCTCTTCCACTCTTCACACTCCTTCTTAGCTACTTCCTCAACGTCTTGATGAAAGGCTTTGATAAGAAAAGATTTCAGAAGAAGATTAGTAATAAAGCACACACAATTAATCATGTTTTCTCTTTTTCTTCCCCTAAACCCTAAAACCCTAACCTAATTCTCTAATAATGCTTAATGCCTCATTCTCACATTTTGGAATAATCACCCCATAATGTGGAATAATTATCCTTTAAAATCCCTTAATTTTCTACCTTATATTGCACATAAAACTCTTAGAAGAAGGGTATTTTCATATGTACCATCATGACCCTTCAAAAAATGATTAAATGGCTTCAATTCAGAATCAACAAACATGAGAAATCATGGTTAAAATGGTCCACACGAGTCATGTGGCTCCTTACATGAGTTATGTGAGGCTCGTATACTGCATAAATGGCATAAAATGAAGGGAATGAGGGGTATATGACTTGTGTAAACCTTCACATGAGTCGTATAAGACCTGATCATGATAAAAAAAAGGGATTTCAAAGGGTGAAATGTGCCTAACATAAGTCATGTGACTAAAACATAACCCATGGAACCTAGATCTAGCATATTAATGCATGAAATGAGTGTCAAATACTATAAAATATGCAAATTTAAAGCTAAACATAATTGAAGTAAAAACTAAAGTGGAATGACATGTAAGAATTTAATGTCAAAACTAAAATAATATATAAATTATGCAAGATATGTGAAGAAAATGCATGATCTTATGCTAATAATGCAATATATGAATGTGATGCATGAAATGATGGAAAATGCATGAAATACTATATTATATGCTTATGTTTGAAGGGAAAAACATGAAAATAATGCTTGAAAGGACATTATAATAAGGGAAAATATGGGTTAAAATCATGGTTATCAATCCTCTTTCTTGATTCTTGATATTAAATCATTACATCCTTTGAGTTTTCCTTAAATCTATATTCATTGAAGAGTACAAAGAAAAATTATTCAAGAAATCCTTAGTAAAAATTCAAATTTACTTTCAAGAAAAAAAAGAAAGATAAGTAGAAAGAAAGAAAATGCAAGAGATGAAAAAAATGATAGATAGATGATTGATGAATCCCTAAACCTCAATAACATAAAGAATTTATATGATGTAAAGCCAAAAATTAAACTTTTAATTATGACTCTTGATATTTATAATTAATGACCCTCATTTTGCAATTAAAATTTTATGCAGAATTTAAGTAGATGGGTTAATTCAAATTGAGTAAAAATCACACATGCTGAATTAAGCTAAGTAATCATCTTTCTGAATCTTTAGAATGTAACTTGAATCTTTAAAATGTAACTAGACTCAAACACATATTACACAATTTGAGTGATGCTAAATAATTAGTTTTCAAAAATCCTAAAGGACAACTTTAACTGTATAAAGTATTACCTGATTTAAGAAATGTTAAATGATTGAATCTTAAATTTCCATGGAACTTGAATCATGTAAAACATTACTAGACTCGAGTAATTTTTGAAAATCAAAATAAATTCATTATTGACCCTGACTTTTCACTTACGTGTTATAGTCTTGGGTTTTTATCGATTCAGTTTGGTACAGATCCCTGATGTCAATCCCGATTTGCACACATGCTTTTGAACTTCCTCTAAGTGTTTTGGACATGCGAAGCATGTTATATTTTACTCGAGGAAGGTAGAGTACATAGCATGCAAATTGCTATGTGTATGGCATGTACCACTACATGCCATGCATATAGTAAAAAAAACATTTAGTGGGGCCCACTTTCTGGGCCAAATCTAACGTGCTCCATATAGCATAATGTCTTAGAACACTAAATGATGCTTATTGGACATACGAAACATGTTACATTTTGCTTGAGGAAGGCATAGCGCATAGTATGTCACACCTTACCTCTCTTATAAGGCATGACATGCTTCCGTAATATGCTTAATAGATTCCACTCCAACACCGAAATCCACTAAATACATTACAAGGGATGTTAAAAATTGATTTTAAACCTCTTCTATAAGTTAAAAGTATTAAAAAGTAATGTTAAAATTGTTAATCAAATGCAGCGGTATAAAAATTTTATTCGTATTTTTAATCGTGGAAATAAGGGAATTTAAAAATTTTGCTATCATTAAAATAAAAGTTTTCAAAAAGAAGTTTCATAAAATTCAATAAAAGTTTCACAAAATAAAATACTCTATAAGTGATGATGTATTTAAAATCCGGTCATATAATTTTTCATAAACTTAAATAACAACGTATATATAAAACCAAAATACTAAATAGTTATATAAATAGAATTCAATGTCTCTGGGTATTAACTTAGTAGTATACTTACATCGTACTTAATATAAATATACATAACATGATATATACCTAAAAGATCCCCTTTAACAGCCTCGGCTTGCGAGGTGCAAATCTCGATTAGGCCTAGCTCCTAACTCTTCTTTAATCTGCATTCAATACAACGAACGTTGAGTATGATCTCAGTGGTGCACAATAAACAAAAATAAAGTAAGAATATATAATGAGTACTATTTAAAAAAAGATCAAATCCCTTTCTTGTGGAATAAATAGAGATATAATAATAAAATAACATTTTTAAGAAATAAAGTGATCATGTGTTGTAATAGAAACAATATCATCATATAAATAAATCCAATAATGTATAAATCAAATAAAATATTATATGAAAAACGTAAATCAAACATTTAATCTTGATTATAATTAAATCATCAATGTCATCTGTCTCATCTTCTATCTTTGTCACAAGTTATAGGAAACATGTAACTCGGATGGGAAATGGGTCTCAATCCCACCTCGAAGGTGACTAATCTCATTTGTCTGGATCACAAGTTACAACAACAAATCACTATAACCCAGATAGGAGATGGGTCTCAATCCCATCCTTAGGTGATCATATACAATAAAGTGCGCACCTCTTATTAGGGAAGGACCAAATATTTCAACCTCTGACCCAATGAGGAATATCTCATCATCATCCATCTGGCTCATTTAATCTGTCTATCTCACTGTAATCTATCTGTTATCAGTTATGAAATACAATCCTTTTTCAAACTCTTATTAAATCATATATCAAATATAATAAAATCATCAGGAATAAATTCATAAATCAATAACCAAGTAAACATATTTTTTTTATATAATAAAGAATCCTTATGCAACAGAAATACTCATTTTGTAGTTGATTGTAGAAAATAGACAATTAAACAACCATTTTAGATAAAATCATTTTAAAGTAAATGCATAACATGTTTATTGTGCACGCACCTCAATAAGGAATCTCATCCACTTCCTTTCCCTTTTCTACAATGCTTTTATTAACTTCTTCTGCTATAATTACAGAATAGTAATAGAATTATCAGAACAAGCCTAACCACTCCCTTTTTTCAACTTACGTACAAATTACAGAATAATTAAAATTCACTTCCCGCTTCCATTCATCATACTAAAGTAAATTACTATACTAATCATCTTTAAACCCCTTTTTTCACCTTATTTGACTACTTATCCAAATTACAGAATTTTGATAAAATTTTGGCAGAGTTTTGTCTGTAATTCGGATATCCTAATAATACAACTTTATAATCTACCAAACCACTTGCAAAAAACACAATTCCCTTCCTCTAAAACATCATTTCCACACCTCTAATTCACATTCCAACATAATTCACAGTATATAGTACAAAACCTCAAATTAAACACAATATACAACCGTTTACTCTTTCAATATCCTATCCACCTAAAATTTTACACATTATTCATCAAATATCATATATTCTCAATCATTAAAACACATTTCCATTATCATAAACATTCAAATAAGATAAATATCACAAAAACCTATGATAGCCAAAAATGTCCTTCTTAAATAACATTGTTTTTTCTTGAATTCTATTCTCTTCTAACACTTCAAATCATCATTGCTCATTCTAATTTACACCTAAACACATTCATTCCTCATCAAACCCTTCACCTACATGCATACCCCTCTTTGACCGAATATACAAGCATACATTTTTATCGTTTCACTTCCATTCTTTCATATTTCTTATTATAATAATTAATTTAAACAAAATTCCTTCCATTATCCATCATTTAATCAAACTAAATTACATTTTCCTAAAGAACCCATGCTTGGCCTAAGCCTTCATTCCTTATAAGAGTCATTTCATATCATTTTAATTCAATCCAAAGCTTAATTCATAGTAATTACATGTTATTATACCTTATTCTACCTTAAAATTAACTTAAATCTACCTTAATCAAGAAATCCTCAAAAATTCCTAATCTCTCACTTACTTTCACCAGCTTATTCTTTAACTTTCCTAAGGTAAAACTTATACCAAATGATAGAGAATTGAAAATTACTACTTTTTCTATGAAAATCTTTAAAAACTTTCATGAAAAATGGTTAAGAAATTACCTTAAGATGATTTTCTTCTTCTTCTTCTTTTCCCCCTCTTAAATTTTGACTTTTCTCTCCTCCCCTCTCTCATTCCTTACTTAATTTAATAAATATAATAAATTGAAGTCTTTAAGTTGAAAAAGTACTACTTTAGTCCCTAAATTTATGAGAAATTACACTTTAGCCCTCTAACTTTCAATTTTACCGAACAAGTCCCTCCATAAACTTTAAAACATCCTAAATCAATCCCTTAACTTTAATTATTAGCAATTTAGTCCTTAAAATTGGACTTTCCAAGGTTGCCCTTACAAATTCTCCATATTTCCAACTTTACCCTTAAATAATTCCATTAATTCCATTTATGTCCTTTTTAATATACTTAACTATATTTAAATCTCAAACACCTCCAAATAGCTTCATAGAATCCCTGATTTACTTCGAACAAGATTCCATAACTTAAATCATCTAAAACAGCTTATGCGATTGAAAATTGTGCATTTCCCGGGGAGGTCACCCATCCTCCCCACTTAAGCACATTTAATTTTAATAATTTTAATTCGTATATTAAACTTAGTTTCTATCCCAAATGTTATTCTCTTCCACTATATTCCTTGTCCCAAATATGTAATAGTTAGTCTCTGCGTTAGACCCGATTATGCTTATGTAACTTAATATAAGGTTAAGTCCATTGTTCTCAAAATTTACATTTATGCCATTAGTTCAATTCTTAAGAATTCATATACACATTCTTCTAGCTCCTATTTACGGGTGTAACATAGCATGCAAAATGCTATGTATTTATGAGTGTAACATAGCATGCAAAATGCTATGTGCGTGGCATGTAGCACTACATGCCACGTATATAGCGAAAAAAGACGTTTAGTTGGTAGCCTTTTCTGGACCAAATCTAATATGCTCTATATCATACAATGTCTTAGGATATCAAATGATGCTTATTGGGCATATGGCGCACATCCTGATATGCCTACATCGAGCTACATGTATCAGGCTAAATTACTATGTGTGTAGTATATAGCACTACATGCCATGCATATAGGCTATATGCTGCGCACATAGCATTACATACCGTGCACATAGCTTAAAATTTTCAAAAATCCCACATTCCTACTGTGATTTCCCAAACCCTAAGACCTCTCACTATAAATATAAGCCTCATGGTTCAAGAAAATGATCCGAAAATTAGCAAAACATCCCCAAACTCTACCAAAATTGATTCTCACTTAATTAAACACTTAATTAAGCAATTGGTTTAGGATTTAAAGACTAATTAATACTAGTTAAGTCCCTAAACACGTTTGGAAATCAAGATCTACAAGTTCAACCTACTATGGTGAGTTAAATACCTATTTTCTCTCCATTTTCTCATGGTTTGTAGGTTGTTTTCTTGATGATTGGCTTCAATCTTATTTGTTTAATGAATGTTAATGCTTATTTATGATCAAAACAACTTACTACTGCTTTAAATCTACTTAGATTTGAGTTGGATCTCATGTTTTTGCCAAAAACTATGATTTTCCTTCTGTTTTCCTTGCTATGTGTGCAGTACATAACACTATATACATCGCATATAAACTATGTGCTGCGTACATAGCTTCCAATTTTTCTAGAAAATCACATTTTTCTCTTAGTTTCACTCATTTCTTGACCCGATCTAATGAATTTAACAACATTAAAGGCTTTGGAATAGTTCTAATGTTCTAGATCTAGCATATATTGTCTAGATCTAATTAATTTCAGCCTTAAAATTGCAATAGTTTGTATTTTTGAAATAGTTTGTATTTTTGCCAGAAAATTGCATTTTTCGCTCAATTTTACACCCGATTTGATGTTTCCAGTAACATTTGATACTTCATAGTAGCTCAAGTGAATTGATTTTATCATAAATTAATCATATTTAATTAATTTTAGCCTCAAAATTAATTTTGCTTGATTAAATGCTTATTTTACTCGTGAAATTATGATATTTAATAGGATTGACTTCGATCGATTGAGTGCTATCTCCAATTGCTATTTGTGTGATATTAGTGACTCCTAATTCATTGTATCATGATCGATCAATAATAATTTTTCCTAAAATTATTTGTATTTATTTAATTTTCATGATCCAGCTCATGTTAATTCATTTTGCATGATTATTGCCATATAATTAATTGGACTTTGGCTATGGATTCATTCCTTCACATGGTATAGAATTAGTCAATTAAGTCCTAAATTAAATTTGCTACTAATGATTCTATTTGTTCATTTGCATTTTCACTTATGCATTTTTGGCTCATACTACCCAAGGTGGAAATTTTCCTAAAGAGGTGGAGATGTTACTTAATGTCTTGAAATATTGTATGCACGAAGATCTTATGTAAGAGAATAGCTTTATTCCCCATTTTATAGGATTTAGCATTAAATCCCATATGTATCCCTTATTTTCCTCGATCCCTTTCACCGACCTCTTTAAGGATTTTATTTCGTGGATGGTTTTTATTATATTTTCTAAAATATATATGCCATGCGACTATGACATGTCACATGCCATTTCACATACAACTATGCCATGTTATGCATATGCTATGTCATAACATATACCATGTCATACACCATTATGTCATGTTATATTGCTTTTACTATATCGTGTTACTATGCCATGATATACATCATTATGCCATGCCATGTTACATGTCATTTTTACCATGTCACATCACATGCCACATCATTTGCCATGTTACATGCTATGTTATTTACCATATCATATGCCATATTGAATGCCACTTCAAACACGAATCACTATGCCATGCCACTTCAAACACAAATCGCTATGCCATGCCACCTCAACTCCACGATCATGGAAGAGGAGGCAAGATGGAAGGAACTTACTGGAAAATTCCACGATCATGGACTCCAACTCCATGATCGTGGAGTTCATGGAAAATTGCTCAAGACCTACTAGATTTTTCCACGATCGTGGACTTCAACTCCATGATCGTGGAGTCAAGGCCAAAGTCCAAGAGGAAAGCTACTGGAAAAGTCCCCGATCATGGACTCCAACTCCATGATCGTGGACTTGGAATTATTGGGTTAAATGGAAGATGACTTGACAGAAGATAAGGGGGAGAAAATGGATTCCATGTGAAGAAAGAAAACAAAAACTCTTAAAGGGAATTAATGGGAAATGGAGTCCACATCATAAAGGAGTGATGGGTAAAGAAATGGATAAAATACAAGAGGGGGCAAGGGTGACCTCCACTCAAGATTTAAAGGAGAATACCATTCACCAGCAAAAGAGGAGAGATATAGGATTCTGGGTAGTCTGCTATTTAGGGTTTTCTTCTGTTCTTAGTATTCTCATTTTTTCTTGTGTTCTTGTTGTAAGCCATGAGTGGCTAAATACTTTTCAATAGGGTTTGATTTCTGAAATCCCATTTTGGGATGACTGATTGTGCTTGTTTGAATATTACTATGAATGTTTAAATTCAAAGATTGGTTATAGAAATAAAATCTCTGCTTTATAATTTCAATGAGAGTTGGATTGTGAAATGCTTGTTCATTGAGAGATGTTCAATTCTAAAGGTTAGTTTTCTCAATGATTTCTTATGCTCTGTGATCACAACGAGAGTTGGATTGTGGAATGCTTATTCATTCTAGTTAGGTAGACGTGTATGAGAGATCTACATGTTCCTAATTCCTGTATGATTGATTATTAGCTTCCCTAATTAGAGGACCATGACAGTGACTAAGTGAATTCGAGATTAGTAAGAAGTTTAGTTGGTTTTGCCTCAAGAGAGGGTTATCAATGTTGGAGGATATCTTGGGTAGTAATAAGCACATGACAGTTATCCTAATTTGGTGATGATGATCTCAAATCCTATATTTCTCATAATTGTTTCACCTTCTTATCTTTAAATCATTTTACTTCTTTACTACTTACAATTGCAATCGGTTACTTCCAGACACCAAACCATTATTGTTGCTTAAACAAACAGGAAATCCGAGTAAAGATGGATGGATAATAAATCCCCGACAACATTCCCACACTTAAACTTTTGCTTGTCCTCAAGCAAAGATACACACAACAAAGAATTGCCAAATACTTAATCTATGGCAATTGCATTTCAAGGAAGCAAACATTATTAACTCTCATCACCTGTCTTGTATAGTCCCTTATAAACTTAGTAAGCCCCTAAGTAATGAGAAGCTAGAAATGTTTAACTTAGAAAATTAAGCTTGAATATTCATATAGTTGCACTAGCCAACCTAGCACAATTCCATGATTGATGCCAAACTTGAAGTGTGAGTGATCTAATTTTCTTTGTGTTTTGAGGATCATAAGGTTTTTATTTATTTATATTTCTCTTTTTTGCTTGTTTGTTTCTTTTGATTATTATTATTTTTAGGGCTCTTGTTCGAGAGGTAGGTCTTTCTCGTCGAATACCCTACGCTTTTGGCGATGGTACCTGATTACTTGATGTACTACCTTCACTCGAATGGCTACTAGTGTTGTTCTTGCCACCAAGGCCAGTTTTGGGCACCCATGATGACAGCGGGAACAATTAGCTCTTTGCCTTTTGGCTTTTTATTTTCTTTCCTTAGTCATTTCCCCTACTCATTATAAATCATCACATTCTCATCTTAGCATTTTTCATAAAGTTATGCTCTATTATCTAGTGCACATATAGAAGGATCAAACTTATTATCTAAGGTAAATATTTATACCTTCTCACTCCTAGTAATTTGCTAAGTTTATAAAAGGAACTAATCCAATCGGGGTGACTTCAAGTTAACACATGCTCAATTCCAAGAAAATGCTCATGCCATATTCAAGCAATCACAATTCATACATACAAAACATTCATGCAACATGCAACAAACTCTAATTAAGCAAGCATGCACTCACTCAAACAAGTAATCCAAATAATAACAAACAATAAACAAGAATGAGCATAAACAAATAAACATACACAAACATTCCCACACTTAGATAACACATTGTCCTCAAAATGGAAAATCATAAGAAACACACAAAGCATAAAACAAGAAAGGTAAAGGATGGGATTAAGAATCAAATGCCTGTAGGAGGGGGAGAGGGTGGTGGAGATGGAGTAGGGGAGGGAACAGTGATGCTAGAGAGTTCAAAGAATTTCAGCATCTTCCTCCTTTGGTAGCATTGCTCTCTGCGTATGTCCAGGATAGTGTTTTCCACCCTTTTGAGGCGAGCATCATTCTCAGTATTTCCTTACTCGAGCCTTCATAGGATGGCCACTATGGAATTATCATCAGTGGCTCCTATAGCTTGTTGTGGGTTCTGCTCCTCCCGCTCCTTATTTTGCTATTCCTCTACACCTTGCGTCTGCTCTTCTGGGTTAGCAGCGCCTTCCTCCTGGTCCTCCTTATCATCCTTTTCTGGTTCTTGAAGTCTCTATTTTATACCCTTCTTATCATTATAAGCTTTGAATTGGGTGCCCTTGGCATCCAAGATACCCGCATCATACAGATACCTAACCGAAAACATCTCTGATGGCAGCATGGTCAGGTTAGTGAAATCCACATCAAAATGATCAGCAATGGCAGTGATAATATAACCTAAACCTAATTTCTTGCTCTGAGGTCTAGCTATCTTCATGAACCCTTTCATGATATGGAATGTGGTGCAAAAAGAATGTCCATTTAGCATGCACCAAAGGGGAAAGAGTTCTTGTGTAGACACCTTGTTGTTTTCTATCTTGGCAAAAACAGAAACAGTTAAGAATTTATGAAGCAAAATGAGGAGAGGGTCTCTAATCAGCAAGTTGGGAGCATTCCTAGTGTCGTATGCTAAGGCACCCCTTGTAATCTCATATCAAAAGGTCTTAGGCTTAAAATCGGTATGTGTGGAAGCAAAACCATATTGGGGTAGCTCAGTTGTGTTGTTTATCATGTTATAAGTCATTTCTAATGGCTCACCCTAAAGCCTAAACTTAATCTTACCAATCTTGTTCCCTACAAAGTCACAAGTGGTATAGAATTCATGCACAAGCTCTTTGCACATATGGTGCTCTTCCACAATGAAATTTCCCCATCTTAGTTTTAGGGCCAAGGCTTTGAATGGCTCGTGCACTCCTAGTTTCTCAAGCAAATTCCAATCAAAATACTGAGGAAGGATGATTTACTTTTTTCATACCTTTTGGTATTTCCTACCTTCCTCAGGTGTGACTATTGGAAAGGGCATGCCGAATTGATTGGCTAGGTTAGTGGGTACGGATGATCCTGAGGCCTTTCCTTTATCCTTGGAGCGCTTGGCAAGGAATTTGACCCTTGTAGACATTACTGCAAAGGCAAACAAAGAAAGTTTTATAAGTCAGCACATAAAAAATTCAATTTTAGGTCCCAATCGCAAAGTCCACGATCGTGGAGTTTTAAATCTGGGCATTCCCTCCTTCGACCATGGCTCAATCTAAATTCAATCAGTAATGCAAAACTCGATAAAATAACATCTATAACATGTAATACAACTCAAGTGTATCCCTATTCTGTTCCTAATCTAGCAAAAATTAAAGCAAACAAGAAAACCTAAAGTTTGAAAGAGAAATTAAGAAAAAGAGTGAGAAAATCAAAAGATTACCTTGGACTGTGATGAATTGCTAAAGGAAATTGGGTTTAAGGTGATGGAATCTTCCTAAAATGATGATGGACAGAGTAAAAAACAAATGTTAGAGAGGGAAAATGAGAGTTTTAGGTTTTAGGAGAGTGAATAGTAATTGGGGGGAAAGAAATGTGCTACTTTAAATTTCTTATAAAATCGTGTCTAGTTGAACTCCACGATCGTGGAGTTCAACTCCATGATGGTGGAAAATAATAAAAAAATTTTGCCAAATTCTATGCTCAAGTGTATGATTATGGACTTGAACTCCACGATTGTGGAAAATAACAGAAACTTTCCCTCATTTCCTTGAAGCTCGTCCATGATTGTGGACTTGACTCCACGATCGTGGAGTTGGAAACACTTAGTTTGTTTTATTTTCATTTAATTTTATTCTTGTTCTTCCAATCAAAACATGAAAAATTAAACACACTAACTCTAGATTAACAACATACAAATGCATTTAACAATTCCATAAAAACACTAAAATAACAAGACATAAATGATTGAAACTACTTCATTAGATAAGCAACACACATTTACATGCTAAGTTTAAGGTCATGAGCTGGACCTTACCTCTTTGCGAGCTCAATCTAAAGAAGTTACCTTACTTACCTTCTGAGTTAATCCATCAAGATATACCTTACATTATTGTCCATTGACCTTAAAGGTCTCCCCTCTGTCATTCTGTAACTCTACTGCTCAGCTCTCAAAGACTTGAGATACTCTAAAAGGACCACTCCATCGTGACTTAAGCTTGCCAGGAAACAATCTTAACCTGGAATTAAACAAGAGCATGTTATCACTAATACTAAATGTTTTTACCTTAATGTGTGCATCGTATCACTGCTTGGTCCACTCCTTGTACAACTTGGCATTTTTGTATGCCAGATGCCTTAATTCTTCCAATTCCTGCAGCTGAAGCAGCCTTTTCACTCTTGCTCTCTTCAAATCATAGTTCAGGTGTTTGATCACCCAATACACTCTACGCTTTAACTCCACAGGCAGATGACAAGCTTTGCTATAGGTCATCCTATAGGGAGTTGTTCCTATAGGGGTCTTAAACACTGTCCGATATACCCATAGCGTGTCATCCAGCTTAGCTGCCCAATCTTTCCTGGAACCACTGACTGTCTTTTCCAGGATTCTCTTAAGCTCTCTATTCACCACCTCCACTTGACTGCTGGTCTGTGGATGGTATGCTGTGGATACCTTGTGGTGCACGTTATACCTCCTAAGCAATGCCTCTAACTTTGTATTGCAGAAATGTGCTCCTCCGTTGCTGATGAGCATTCTGGGGACCCTGAATCTGGTGAATAATTGCTTGATGAATCTGCTAACCACTCTACCATCATTGGTGGGGTTGGCCACTACTTTAGCCCATTTGGAGATGTAATCAACCCCCACCAGTATATACTTGTTTCCCATAGAAGTGAGAAATAGTCCCATGAAGTCTATGCCCCAAACATCAAATATTTTAACCTCCAAGATTGAAGATTAAGGCATCTCATCCCGCTTGGATATGTTCCTTGTCCGCTGATATTTGTCACAGTGGAGCACATAATCTTTTGCATCTTTGAAGATCATAGGCCAGTAGAACCCATATTCTAGCACTCTGTTAGCTATCTTGTTGGATCCATAATGCCCTGCATAAGATGAATCATGACATTGTGTTAGTATAGGCATTATTTCTTCTTCTGGAATACAACTCCTTATTAAGCCATTAGCATATTGGTGAAATAAGTAAGGTTCCTCCCACTGATAATACTTGGTGCTTGCAAGGAACTTCTTCCGTTGTTGATATGAAACATTGGAAGGCATTATATCGTAGGCCAGATAGTTTTCCATATCCGCATACCAAGGATTTTACTTCTATTGTATAATAAATATAGACTCATCTGGGAATTCCTCCTTGATGGTTCCTTTATCCTCTTCATCCTTGTCATCATTTTCCAGACGCGATAGGTGGTCTGCAATGTTGGTTTACCATATGATTAAGCAGCGGAAGAAATTTAAAATTTTATTTAGAATAGCAAACCAAGAATGAATCTTTAAATTAAAACACAAGAAAAACAAAGATAACATGAGATATAGCATAAAGGGTAGTAACTCTTACTATTCAATGCAGATCTCCTTCGTTCTTGATCTCTATTTCGTCTATGGTTGTAGCAAACCAAAAACCACCAAAATAGGCAGCCTCCAACAGTATCCAATTGCTTCTATCTTCTTTCCCTGTGAACTAGCAAAGAAAAGAAGAAAACTTATGGAATTTTGTCTTCCCCATAACCGATTTTTATGAAGGCCGAATTCTTTTTCCTTAGAAGGAGGTCTGATCGGCCAAAGGAAGAAAAGTGAAGAGGCTTAACCTAATTTTAAGTCATAATATTGTATTTATACTCAAAAATTAGGTTAAGCTGAAACCCTTTCAGCTTAAGTTAAGTCAGGGCCCATTTGTGACAAATATGGTAAGTGACTTTCACTTGCCTTGTCATAGCCCAACTATCATAACCCATTTCAAACCTTATGGACTTCTAAACTTTCAGAGTCAAGTCCATATGTCTTAGGTTTATTTTCATAAGTGTTTTTACAACTTTTCCTAAAAGTACAAAACTGCCCTTTTAGCTTGTTTCCTTATTTGTAAGTGTGTGACCCTTTGGGTTCCTAATATGTTGGCAACATGCTAAATCTCATATTTAGCATGTAAATCATGAGCGGTATCTAGTTATACATCATGATTACCCAAATATTAGGAGGTCAATTATTGGTTTGACTTTAACCCTTCCATATTAGACACCG
>CANYBF010799048.1:0-10583 GCA_948192965.1 Dalechampia spathulata
GCCTTCAGTTCCCTGTTCCTCTCTGCTTCATACGACCGTACAGCCAAACCGTACACCCGTACCACCTATTAAACATGCAATACATGCCTATTGGCATGCCTAGCTCACCCGAAACCTGTCCCCAAAGCCTACACAACCCCAAAACACGCTTCTATAACCAATTCTAACCTCATACCAATGCCGTCCCTCATCCAACCGAGAAGACACGCTTCCCAATAAGGTGACAACAACCAACCTAACCACACGTATAGGAAATCAAAGCAACACATTCAAGCGTAAACACAAAACCATCATAGGCATTCCATACTCATGCATTCTCAATCACATTCATCAAATACAATTCATACACGTATACATACATATATTCATACATACATACACATATTTATACACGTATACATACGTGTATACATACAAACTCCTAGGGTCCTAGACGCGGGCGTAACACAAATGATACCAATTTGTATAAACAGTTGTGTACTGAAATGTATAAACAGTTGTGTACTGAAATACAAGGTATAATAGGAAAACCTATTATACGTAGTATACAGTTAACTGGAATAAAATGTGATAAGTTCTTAGTTAAGCTTGCTGATAACTTTAGTGAAGATCCATTAAAGTTATGGGTTCTAAATCGCATTAAGGCCAAACTAGAACTAAAAGATCCAAATACTATCATCAAAGCAAAAAATATAACATATACTGGAGAGATGATAGAAGAATTTGAAAAATAGATTCTTGAACTGCTTGAGAAATGATTAATTAGGGATAACTTAAGCCCTCATTCTAGTCCAGTATTCATGGTAATTAATCATATAGAACAGGTAAGAGGAAAAGCAAGAATGGTTATAAATACTCCTTTTGAGTTGGAAAACAATACTAGAGGCATCATCTTTGTATTATAAATACTCCTTAGCTCATTGAGTTCAGAGAGGAAAAATATATCTAGAAGCTTATTCCTAAAAATCTCAAGTTTCCCGAAACTCTTAAAAACTTCTTATCTTTTATTTATGTCTTCTACCATAATCGAAAAATTTGTTGATAGTTTTTGTCTTTTAGATTTTACTAGTCTAAGAGTTATTAGAAGCCTGAGACAAGAACTAGCAGAAACAGGAAAAGAAGTGTATGATCAACATATTGAATACCACAACGAGCATTATGACTACAGAGAAGCAGAAAGAACATTAGCAATGATCAACCACATCATAGGATTTCTAGATAACATTCTCAGCTCTGGTGTACCTTAATACTGTTACTAAACAGTCTGTTTTAAAAAAGTACTTGCAATAAGTCCCGAAAGAAGAAAGAAGGGCAACCAGAATACAGAAGAACTTTTAACTCATCAGGGTAGTTGTTGGTGACAAGCAAGAAGCAGTATAAAGTTTTTATTGTGAAAGCTTAGTGGATACAATCTGCTAAAAGGTATATGTCTCTATCCTTGTAAAAACTATTATATTATGTTTATGTGAAGTAAGGGCCTGAAAGAAGGTTAGTGACTTGTGGAATATAGAAGTGTTGTGATAATTATGTTATGTCAAACACTTGTTCTCATCCTGATTGTTTTCATTTAGATCATGGAATAGGAAATGATCTTATTATAGGTTTGTTAAATTCTATCATAGATCGTGTTAATGATTTGTTTATAGCTCTAGAAAAATTAAATCAAAAAATAAATCAATTTTCAAATAATTTAAAAGAAGCAGTTTTAAGATAAAAAGAATTCGAAGGATTTTTCATTGAAAATCGATCATCTTTAGGATTTATTGTCAGTACCCATTATTTAAATAAATATGAAGAACTAGAAAAAATTAAAAAATTTAAAAATAATAGTTAAACTTGTTTTAACATCCTTGAGTAGCTCTTAATTATTATTATTTTTCTGCTTATAAGAGCAGGCTCCCAATGATTAGTATCAGAGCTTTATTTAAGATTTTTATTAAAAAGTTAATTAGGATTAGATTATAACTTTTAAAAAATTTAGAGTCAATAATATAAAATAGAATTTTAGAATTTTATTTTATTAGATTTTGGGCAAAGTGGTCCAAATAGAAACATTCTAAATAGGAAATTTGTAGTAAAAAGACACTAAATCAAAAAATTTTAAAATTATTTATACCAGTTTAAGAAATGAGCCCTTCATAAATTTAATTGGAATTTAACCTTTATCTCTTGAGTGCATTTTGAGATGGAATAATGACAAGATTTTACCCATCAAATAATGAATGAATCTTCATATTTAAACAAAATTTTTATAGATGATTAATATTTATAAATTAAAATTAAATAGATTTGATTTGATTGTAAATTATATGTTGATTAAACAATAATAAATATAATTTTACATTTTATTTTTTCAAATGATTTTTATTAATTATATAATTTTTATACTAAAACTTATAAATTGTTATTAGGAAAGAAAAAAATGATCATTTAGCTGCATGTTATAAAATTATAAAAAAAATTAAAATGAAATGTCATCTTTTACAAGAATGTTCTTCAAACATCTGTCCTGTGAGTCAGGAAATCATTAAAGAGATCTCCTAAAACTGCCGTCTCTTCAGTTCTTTTTGACCTTTTCAGATCCTTCTAGGTTAGGCAAATCTACAAGAAAAAAGACTCCATCCTAATCCACTAAGATCGCCCTTATTCTAGCATTGCTCCTTACCAGAAACCCTAGAATACCACAATGGTGAGAGCATGTGGCTGAGAGATTTTGAGAATAAAAATTAAGGAGCAAAAAAAAAAAAAAAAGAGAGTCCAACTAAAAATGAGTGGTTAACAACAATCCATATCCTTTCGCTCTACTGTCTGTCTCCTCTTACACCTGGCGGCCACTAAAAGGACTGGCGGTCAGTGGAGCTGACGTGGCGAAAAGTGCAATAAAAGTCACCTGAAAGAACTTAGTACTACGCTTTTTTCGTCTTTAAATAATAATTTAATTTTTTTAAAACATGAAATAGAAAATTATTAATAGATATTATTTTCTACTAAAAATCCCAAGCTCCAATCTGAAAAATTGCATCAATCGATGAGAATAGATATTTTCTGAATCGTCATTAAAGTATAATCCCAAGCTCCCCCTGCTCATGTCTTAGTCTGTCGTCGTTTGTCTAATCCACAATGCTTGGCTTAGCTTCTTCTTTTTCTCTCGTTATTTTAGATATTTTATATTTTCTCCTCCTCTCATCAAATATCGTCTCTCTATATATATTTATTTATATATTATCATTATCTTATTTCTTTTTTGTGATAAATAATAATTAAATTAATATTTTTATAACTCTTCCTCTTCAATTCAGCAATATATTAATAATTAAAAAAATTAGTCAAGGATTTAGTCCAATCAAGTAAAATAATTAATGTTTCTTTTTAATAAATAAGAAAAGAGAATATCATGAAATTAAAATAAATGCGGTGATTTTTTTGAACAATGGCTAAGGTTGAAAAAGCGAAAAGACCACAGACAAAAAGACGCCACGTGTCAGAGTTGTCTTTGGACTTGAGCCACAAGATGTCACCGAATTGTCCAGATTTGTACTCCTATTTTCTTTTTCAAAATAATTATTTTTTTATTAATTATAAAAATTATTATCATCCTGACGTGGCTTCCTCTCCTATTTCTCCACATATATTTTTCTTTTCTTTTTTTCATTTTCTTGCACCTTCATCCAAAAGCTAAATAACCAAGTTGTGAACGCTTCTTGTTCCTTTCTCATTATTTCGCTCCTCTCTTTCTTTCTTTGCTTCTTTGTTTTTCTGCTCTTATTGATCTTGTCTCAGTTTCACCTGTCTTCTTATTCAATTTCTGGCTTCTTGTTTGCTTGTTGGGTTTTCTTTTACTACTCGTTTGCTTGTCGGGTTTTCTTTCAATGCTGTTTTCTTGGCTTCTAGATTGAGTCGGGTGGTTTAAATCGTTTGTTTTTCTGAAAAAGTAGCTAGAGCTGAAGTAGAAAGCTGAGAATCTTGTTGTTTTGTATTTTTGTATGAAAACTTTTCCTTTTCTGTGGTAATTCTTGTGGTTTGGTTGGATCAAGGTGTTTTGAGTACTGTAGCAGTGAATCAATTCAATCATTGATTTAAAGAAGGGAAGGAAGATAAAGATAAAGATAAAGATAAAGATAGATAAAGAAATAGAAAAGAATGAAGCTTGACTGTGATTAGAGCAAAAGTTGAGAAAATTCACGAATTCTTTGTTTAGTTATGATCTTTGCAACAAAGATGGAGAGGAAACCTTCTTTGCTTTGATAGAAAGGAAACTTTAGTTTTCTTCTTCGTTTTTTTCTTTTCTGGTGAGATAAATTTCTTATGGTGGAAGGATTTGCTTTCTCTGCTGCCATGGCTTTTCAGGTATGTCTTTAATTCTAGTTTTCTTCCTTTTCAAAGTTTCTTCTGAAGAGTTTTCTTTTTTAATTACCATAATGGAAAATTACAACTCTCTGATCTAATTAAAGAAATTCTAAGGAAACTGCTAAAAGAGTAAACCTTTTAACTGTCTGATCAAAGTTGGCTCGTCTTTGCCTTACATGTAACTTGCCATAACTGTTATATAACTGTAACTGTTATTGTGAATGTGGACAAAGCTGAAAAGTGGCTAATTTTCCTTGTTGCTAACCACTAGATTGTTTTTTGTTTGGAAACTTGCCAGTTCCATCATTTGATACTTGTTTTAATTCCGTTCTTCGTTTTTGACGTTGATTGTCCTTGTAATTGATGGTGGAAAGTTATCCTGTAACAGGATAATTGTGGACGAAATCAATCCAATACAGAAAACGGAATCCCTCTCAATGCTGGATTGAGTCCTTTAACTGTTCCTCAGCTGAAGGAGCAATTTTCTTGTGGGAATGACTACTCTCCCAAGGTTTTGTTCGTAAGATTTTGAACCTTTGGTTATGGTTATCCGAATCTCCAGCCAATATCTTGCTGTTCATCTATTATTAGGTTCGAAAACCGTATACGATTACGAAACAAAGAGAAAGGTGGACTGAAGAAGAGCATAATAAGTTCCTTGAAGCTTTGAAACTTCACGGTCGGGCTTGGAGAAGGATTGAAGGTATAGTTCGGGGAGAAATCCCATTTTCTTGAGTGGAATATTTGTCCTGTTATTTCGAGTTTTGATTCAATCATGTTTCAATTGCAGAGCATGTTGGAACCAAGACTGCAGTTCAGATTCGAAGCCATGCTCAGAAATTCTTCTCTAAGGTCTCGAATTTCGGTTTCGTTTTTCTATAATAATAATAATATATATATATATATATATATATATATATATATATATATATATATATATATATATATATATATATATATATGTGCCCTGAATCAAAGCGAGTTAAATTTTCGCAACGACCCCCAAGAAGGGCTGGCTTAACATGCTTTTACAGGATTCTTAGTTTGTTTTGTATATCTTATAGATTGTGCGAGAAGGGAGTGGTACCAATGCAAGTGCAGTGGAACCAGTTGAGATTCCTCCTCCTCGCCCAAAACGAAAACCAATTCACCCTTACCCTCGCAAAATGGTGCGTCCACTCAAAGAACTTTCGGTTCCAGAGCGTTCCCTTGCATCTACATCAGCGAACCTGTCAGTTCCAGAACAAGAAAACCAATCTCCAACATCAGTATTATCCACTGTTGGCTCAGATGTACTCGGTTCAACCGATTCAAATCCACCCAGCCATAGCTCATCTCCTGTGTCATGTGCTAGTGGTTCTCATCCTGCTGACTTCACAGTTTGCAACTCCTACTTGACATCTGAAGATCATGGATCTGCATCACCTGCCACAGCAATAGCTGAAGCTTGCGATGAGCAATCTCTAAAGGTAGCAGTTATATCTTTTAACGACCCCAGGTTCTTACTTGGAGTTATTTGAAAGGAGTCGAAACTATTTGGTGATTTACATACTCTTTCCATCTGCTTGAAGGTGCAGAAAGTTGAATCGTTTGCCAAAGAGGATGCCTTTTCTGAGGAGTGCCTTGTAGAGGAAACATCTACTCGGAGTCTCAAGCTCTTTGGAAGGACCATATTAATTCCTGAATGCCACAGATCATCTCCTAATTTGGATACAAATGATGTTAAGCCCGTGCATCCACACCCATGGAGCAATATGCCACAAGGACCATATGGAGCTTTTTATTACGTGCAATTCCAAAAGGAAAACTGCGATTCATTAGAAGCTGGCTCTTCCACTCCATTACCATGTTGGACTTTATATGGAGGCATACCATTTCCTTTCATACCATTTTTAAAGCAAGAACCTACAAAAGAGCGTTTGGATTCTAATGGAGAAGATATCCAAGATGAAGAAATTCAGAAAGAACGTTCATGGGCGGGTCCCAACTCTAGTTCAACCTGTGACGGAGAAAATGTAAATAAAAGCGAGAATGGCGAGGCGGAAAGTCGGCATGTTTCCTATGCGGTGAAACCAAGTGAGATTACAGCTTCTTCAACCAAATGTACGAAAGGTTTCGTTCGGTATAAGAAACATAAAGCGGAAAGAGACTGCCAAGCCCCGGAAATAACAGGTAAAGAGAGGGAAGAAGAAAGAATGCAACTATGTTTGCAATAGAAAGATACTGTCAATGAATTCTCTAACAAGTTGATGAACAGATGAGGGAACGGTTAACTTCATTAAATGTTGCAAATCCGGTTGGTGGATGACTCCTGATAAAGGAGAGGGAAACAGGGAAAAAGAATTTTGCTTAACAAGAGTACACACTCTGCAGCTTTGTCTAGTTCCTCAAATCCAGCATGACTAGGTAGTTCTTGCTCTGTTTTTTTTTCCGACCGGTGTCGTGGTTGCTGGACACTGTCAGTGTATAGCTATCGTGTGTCCTGTATGCTTCATATGATCGTTTCCTGATTTTCTAGTCTAAACCAGAGGTTGAAGTCAGGAAGCTCACTATTCTGAAAGTAGTGGAAGCCCATCGCTGAAGAACAAGTCTAGGCTTACCGGGGGTCCGGGGGATTAGCTATGTAATCCTTGATATTACTTTTTGCTTTTGGAACCGTGAATCCTTTGGTCTGTAGCTTTTTGGTCCCATTTGGGTCTTTGTACAGTAATCCGAAACTAGTGTTTGTTGTAATGTGGGTACCCTTAAACAAGGCAAATAAAAGGGCTTGAATTTCGTTAGGGGATGGTTATAAAAATGGTGGATAATGATTTGAAAAATTTTATATAAATAATAAATACCAACTCGTAACATGTTCAAAGTCATAATCTCCTATTCTTTCATTTTAGGCTTTATTTGAAAGTTTTATTACGCAAATAAGAAAAATAATAAAAGAAAATATTATTTTTATCTCTTATTTTATTTTTATATTTTTTGGAAAGGGGAAGGAAAATAACTTTGGAAAATAGGTATTTTAACTCGATTACAATTTTATCTTTTTTTTTTATAAAAAATATAAAAATAAAAATTTATGAATAACAAAATTTTCTTCTATTTCAATCATTTTTTTCTTTATTTTGCTTCTTTCCTCTATATTTTCTTTCATTTATTAAACAAAAACTTTATTTTTCCATCTTTATTTTTCTTTTCTATTTTCCTTTTCTCTTCTAAACAAGGGTTTAAAGTTTTCCTTTTTCACTATAGTAAGTTTGTTCACAAATAAATTTCAAATAATGATGTTTTGTTTGTTTGTTTTAAGAAGCATATAATGTTTAAGAGTTCGTTTGTTTTAGGTTATACAAAACAAAATGTTTAATCAAATGTATATATTTCATAAAATATTTAATTTAATTTGTGAAATTGAGAATAATATATATATATATATATATATATATTATGAAATATTGTATGATCTAAATATTTTATTTTTATGATATTTGAAATACCATCTAAATATTATTTTAGAAATATTCCATTTTTAATATTTGTCAAATTTGATGTGTGTATAAATATATATAATATATTTATTGTTATTAAATTTATAAATACTTTAAACCAAACATTACATTTTTAATTATCTATATTCATCAAATGTATATATTTCAAAATATATATGTTTTATAAATCAAAAATTTTGAAATTTGTAAAATTTGTAATTATTGTTATTATTCTTCCCTTTTCTTCTTATAGTTTAAATTTATTATTAAAATTTTTGATTATTTATTATATGATTTGATTATATTATTTATCTTTCTAACATTTTTTTATTAAATTTGTTACTATTTATTTAATTTTATTTCAAGATATATATATACATAAACATTGTAAAAATAGGTAGAAGCAGGGCTAGGTGGGCACTAACTATGTCAATAATTCTTAAAAATATAAATCTAATTTTTACTAATTAGAGAAGAAAAAAAATAAGTAATTTTTATTTTTAGCTAACTTAATTTTATTACTTATAAACTTTGATATATTATGTTTTACTATTTTATTATCCATATATATTTTTATATTAAGATTAATAAATATCATCAATATTTTATGTTTAATATAAGTCAATTTTAATCTTATGTAGCATTATTGGTAGTGTTATTACTCGATGATGATATAAAAATGAGTTTTATGAATTAAGCTTCTGAGATAATTTTTTTCGATGATTTAAAAAACTTAGAATTAAATTGATTTTCAATCTATTGAACTAAACCCTAATTTTTGAACAAGGGTTTTAGTTTGTTAAGCTAGTTTGACCTAATTTTTTTTTTTTATAAATAGAATATTATGGTTTTCTGAAATGGAGGAAGCATAGACAAATTAAAATTCATTTCTTTGTTAGCTTAGTTTCCACAAAAATAACCCTAGACTTTTTATTTTTGTGATCAAAATAGAAACTTAAAAAACCTAATAATATTATGTGAAATTTTCTTTCAATTCTATAATCAAGAGAGCAATAGTAGAATATTTTTTTTAGAAGTTCATCTTAAAGGCTAATGAGAGAATGGAAAACTTGAATTTGATGATCGTTCATTTATAAACAAATAAGATATATGAGGATAATTCTTAAAGACTTTCTTTTCCTATGTTTTTCACCATATTTTATTATTTTGTTTATTTGTTAGTTTGTCTATTAGATTTAATAAATCATATGCAATTATTATTATTTTTTTTATGATTTAGATAAAATTTTGATATATTGTTTATATTATTATTTTTATTTATATGTTGTGCATTTATGTCTATTATGATTTTTCATGTTGGAACTAATTTTTTTTTATTTCTATCATATTTTTTCTCAATTATTCATCTTTCATCAAAATCATGTATTGTTGGCTTATGGTAACATTTTTTTTATTATTGTTATTAATTATTATTAGTAGTTCCCAACATTGTTGGTCATTTTTTTTATTGTTATGATGAATATCAAATGAATTAGACGAAAATTCAAGGAAAATTAGAAGAAAAATGCAAAATTTAAACTTAAATGACAATATGGTAAACAACGGATTGTCAAACAACTTCAAAACCCTAAATTAACCATTCTTAACTCTAAATTAACTACTCCTATTTCCCCTCATCTTGCACAACTTTATCCTAATAAAAAAAAAGAAGAAATCACATCTCTTCTTGCACAATATATCAATTTCATTTCCTCCTTTAGATTTAGAGGAATACAAATTTGATCAAGAACAAGACTCCCTTATCTTGACTAAATCCTTCTACAATGGAGAAATGATTTTTTAATCTTTTGGTGAGTTATAACCTCCTATAGAACACACATTATTAAAGAAAAGTTTATAAATGAATATTTCTATAGCTAAAATGCTATTTTGTTAATAGTTGGCAACATATTGACGATGATAAAAAGTTGATTGCTATGGATGTCACACCTGCCCACCTGGAGTAACATGCTCCCGTAGAATATACAATGATTTCCCCTTAAGGAAACCGTCATATACCCTACAAGGGATAACCATCCTCTAAGTATCATGCAATAATAATTATGAACAAGGTTAAACAGACAAAACAAAATGAAGTGCAAGCCATAAATTTTCATACAATACCAATTTACATACACACATTATACATTTACTACCTACTAAACGGACCAATAAATGGATACAAGTTTGGATTATCCTAAATCACTGCCTTCAATAGGTTCTTGCTGAACGGCTACCCTGGGATCCGTGCTGTTACACCCACGATAGAGACCCTAGGAGTTAAACATATAGATGTACTTAGGAATGTATGTGAACGTGTAAAAATGAATGTTTATGTGTATATGTATTGGTATGTAGTGAAATGCATGCCTTGTTGCTTTGAGTATGCGTATGAATGTATAAGACGTGTATGTGTTTGTATGCTTGAATGTGTGACGTCACCGTGTTGGGAAGCGTGTCTTCTCGATCGGATGAGGGATGGCTTGTATTTGTGCTTAGGAATGTATATTGAAGTGTTGCAGGGTTGATAAGAAGGTATGGGTTGTTTAGGGATGAGTTAGGCTTGCCAAATAGGCAAGTTGTGTACTTTTAGGGAGTGGTACGGGCGTACGTATAGGGCGTACGGTCGTACGTGTCAGTGTAGAAGTAGGGAACTGATGGCCTGGAGGACGTACGGGCGTACCAACTGGGCGTACGGTCGTACCGTTGCTCACAGGAATTCAGTTTGCTCGCAGGTGAACAGTGAATTTATCAGATGAA
>CANYBF010799098.1:0-10780 GCA_948192965.1 Dalechampia spathulata
TTATTCCGGTGACTTTTCTTCCTTGATCTTGCTTGATTCCGTGCTTAGGGAGCCTAAACTAACCAATTTTGTCACTAAATTCAAGAGATTTAATTAATTAGGGGCCTAATTAATTGTGGAGCAATTTTGGCAGAGTTTTTGGTGCCCTTAGAGAGCAAATTTCGGATCCAAAAAATGTTACCCGAGCTCTATATTTATAGAGCGAATTTTTGGGTGGCAATTTTGTAATTTTTGGCCCAGATTTGAAATGATGTGTGGCGCACATCATGTGATGCGCGCAGCACATCACTTTTGTCCCATGTGTGGGGCCCACTGTGGTTGCTTTCGGGATGCGCCCCAAAGCATACAAGCATTATTTGATGTAAGGAACAACTTTGTAGAAGAAATTTTTTCCAAATTCTATCCCGAGAAGGCTCCCGACCAAACGTCTTTTTATGGAGTTACTATGCAATGTGCGGTGCACATCGTGCGATGTGCTACGCACATCGTGATGTGTGCCACTCAATACGGGCTGAACGGGATGTGAGCCATATATCAATCGAAGTGTAATCGACATTCCGAGAAATTTTGCAGTTATAAATTTTTTCAAATTCGGACCCGAACACCAAGTTTTGGCTAATGGGCCGAATTTAGGGTTTGCGACCCAGTTTCGGCCCAAAATGGCATTTGGCATGCCAAAAGGTCATTTTCGTGTAGATTTCAGCGGAAATGTGCTCTGTACGCTAAGAACACATAGAGTGGTGAATTTGGGCAGTGGGCCTGCTTGGGTACTATTCATGATGAATAGTACCCTGGTGGGCCTCATAGCGTAAAATGGCCCAAAAAGTGGCAAATAGTCTGCCAAGCGTTTTGCCTCAAGTGAGGTAGTGAATAAGGTGTGTTTTTGTGCGTACGGAACACCTTAAAACGGATAATAGTGGGAAGTGGGCCCCACTAGCGTTTAGCGGGCCCCACAACGTGGTGAACCTACAAACGTGGCATTCGGAATGCCACGAGATATGCCTTGCGTAAGGCAGTAGCGGAATGTATTTTATAAGTACAGAATACACAGCTTTGGCTAATTGGGGAAGCGGGTCCCACTTGGATACTATTCATAATGAATAGTAACTTAGGTCTAAAATGTAATATTTTGCATTCTGCGTATCCTACAGCGCGTAGGCAGGTATAAATTGTATTCTGTAAGTACAGAATACACAGAATAGAAAATATGAGCAGCGAGCTCCTGTTATTGCTAAGTGGGCCCCACCGCGTAGCGGGACCAGAAGATGACATTTGCGATGCCAAGCGCTGTGCCTTGCGTAAGGTAGTTAGAAAATGTATTCTGTAAGTACAGAATACACAGAATATGTTACCGGGGACTGCGGGTCCTGTTTCTGTTTTAATGGGCCCCACCTATGTACTATTCATGATGAATAGTGCCCGGGGCCAAAAATGCAATACTTTGCATTTCAAGTATTTTGTCCCCCGCATACGGCAAGGAAGGGTGTTCTGCATGCACAGAACACTCAGGATACGTGGCGGGTCCCGTCAGGCGCCATGGTGGGCCCCACTAGTTCTGAAATGTTCTGCACACCAGAACACACAGGAAAAGACATAAAGGCCTAAACGCATAATCAGGATCAATATCAGGGTCTAAATCCTAGCCGAATTAACGAAGACCCAAAATTATACGATGGTGAAAAGTGAGGGTCAACACCAACATATTAGGAACCCAAAAGGTCACACACTTACAAATGAGGAAACAAGCAAAAAGGGCATTTTTGTACTTTTGGGAAAAGTCGAAAAAATACTTATGGAAATTAACCTAAGACCTAATGGACTTAACTTGCAATGTTTAGAAGTCCATAAAGATCAAGTTGGGCTATTAAGTTGGGCTATTAAGTTGGGCTATGACAAGGCAAGTGACAGTCACAGGCCATATTAGTCACAGATGGGCCTAGACTTGACTTAAGCTGAAAGGGTTTTAGCTTAACCTAATTTTGGAGTATAAATATGTAGTTATGACTCAAAATTAGGTTAAGCCACTCACTTTTCTTCCTTTGGCCGAACCAACCTTCTTCTGGAGAAGAGAGAATTCGGCCTTCACAAGAGCAATTGTGAAGAAGAAGAAAATACCATAAGTTTTCTTCTTTTCTTTGCTAGTTCACAGGAAAGGAGATAGAAGCAATCGTTGCTTGCTTGGATTCCTTCATTTACGTGTCATTATTCTTATAAATAATATCATATTTTATTTCCTTTATGCATATACTCTTACCTCTTCCACATGCAATCAATAATGCATCCTCATCACTCTCTTTTAGAATTCTTTTTCCAATGTTAAACAAGAATTCTTGATAAGACCAAAATAGTCTATCATTCCTTTTCCTTATTTAGTGCAATCTTGCCTTTGATTTTTGGAAGGAACAAGAGATTAATTAACATGATTATATCTTAACCATAGGTCAAATTTTTGTCATTCCATAAATTACTTTCAATTTCTCCCTCATTTCTTTCTATACACGTGTTAAGTGCATGCTTTAACTAACTACAATTGAAATAGAAATATGGTAATTTATCATACCTAATTTATATTCAATCCTTTTCCTTACTGGAATTCTTATTACAAAAACTTGGTAGTATGCTTACTTGTATAATAACTCTCATTCTTAACACAGTATTCCACTCCACTAGACTTTTTGAGTAAATTATTTATCTCCATAACTTCTTCAAAAGTTTTCCAATATTTCTAGCATTTTGTATATTTTTGATTTGAAGATAAGCTATGAACTTTACCCAAAATAAAGTTCTTAAGAAATCTAGGTTATTAATTACTATGTCTAGCAGTCATTCCTTCACCACTATATGTTAGTTGGCTACAAGCCAATATCTTCCCAATAACATTATTTACTTATCTTTCTTGATCTCAAAATAAAAAATAAATATATAACCTTTCTTTGAATCATAAACCCATTATGTAATCTCCACGAGGTGGCTAAGGATGCATTGATAATGGTTGCATTGAAAGTTTTATATGATATTAGCATACTCACTAAATCTTCTTTTTTTTCGAAGTGTACATTCTTTTTTGATGGATGAAAGATATAAGTTTGTTGACTCCTTTGATGATTTACCTACCTTACCCATATCAATGTTTAATTGTTAATCGATGATTATCCTCTAATAAAATAAAAATGCAATACACTTTAATTTGGTTTTGACATCCAAACAAGTAACTAAACTATAGAAAATTATGAAATATATCAAAGGATATTAGAATTGTTAAGTAGATGAAGAGGAAGGAAAACCTAAATAGTTTGAGTAAAAGAGAGGGTCTAATGTCATAAAATCTCATGAGAATTTAGTCAATATTTTACTAGTTTAAATTAATTATTTAAATATCATATAAAATTAATATAAATTAAATTTATAAAAGGTGTAAAATTGCTTTTAATTAAGTTTTTAAAAAGTGTATTTTTAACCCTAATAAATACTAATTTAGTATATAAAATTTACAAAATAAAAATTGATATATTAAAAATTATATTAAGTAATTTTATAATTATACATAATTAATTCATCTAAATTAAGATTGTTGATATCAAATGATATAATTGTAAAAAATAACAATGTTATTAAAATAAATTAAATATAAGGTAATATAACTACAATACATTTATTATTTAAATGATCCATCACATGACAATTGTAATATAAAATTAATCTAGTTTCATTCGGTTTGAATTATCTAAAAAGAAGTATGTCATGACATATACATTTTTGATGAAATGTTTGATTTTATTTATAAAATTGAAAATAAAATATACATATTTTATGAAATTACACATCATCAAATATCTCATTTTTATAAGATTTAAAATATCATTTAAAAAGTAGTATTTCTAAAATATATCACCTTTAATACTAATAAAATTTGATATCTATATATTTTATATGGCATTCATCTTTATTAAATTTATAACTATTTTTAACTAAATAATATATTTTTAAATATATATATTTACCAAATATCAAATATATATATATATATATATATATATATATTGTAAACCACACGAATTCTTATATGTAATTAATTATATAAAATTGTGGAAAATTTTAATTAATTAAATTATCTAATTTCATTAAATATAGTAAATAATTGATTAAAAATAAACACAAAAATTGAAAAGAAAAGACAAAAATGAAAAAATTGTTCTGCATGCACGTCAGGATTTTTGCAAGTTTCCCTATAAAAACGATAAGAAAGCCCAATATCAAGATAAGGCCCAAGAATGAAGAAGAAGAGAATCGAAAAACATGGGTGTGGCTAATATATTTTGTTGCTTGATATTTGCAACGAGTGGCCCTTATGTCCTAAACTCAAAGTAAATGGATAATTATAATATATATTATATATACACCATTAAATACGCTAATAAACAGTTATCACCACCCTGCTGGTAAAATTTCTGGTGGTTGTAGTTGTTTTCACTCTGACTGACTGATGATGGTGGCTCTTCAAGCAACTTCTTGTAGCTACGGAAATTGCACCTTTATCGTTTCCCCTCCCAAAACCTCCCGCCTTCGCCGCTTGCCTCCCACCCGGATTCGAGCCAAAGGTAATTAGCTTTTCTTTCTTAATTCCTCTTCATTCGCATATTAGAAATGCTAGGGTTTCATTTTTTATATTCCAATTTTTGCTCATTGAAATTAATTAATTTATTCTCATTGTAATTATCAGTTGAACCGTCGGAGAAATCGGTGGAGATAATGAGGAAGTTTTCAGAGCAGTACGCTCGTAAATCTGGGACCTATTTCTGCGTCGACAAGGGAGTCACTTCTGTTGTCATTAAGGTTGGTAAGTCTTCTTCTTCTTCCTTTTTTTCCCGTTACCACTTAAGTCTTTATATTATCTCCCTCCCTCCCTCTCTCTTTTAATCTTTTCTGCTGGGTGTTGATCACGTGAAGCCTAATAGCCGACAATGTTTAATCTAAAGCCTCTTTTTAACTTTTGTTAATTTTTGTCAACTTGCTGTTTCTTTTTGTTTTTCTTTTCTTTTTTTGGTTCATTGTTTGCCAATTTCTGAATAAAAATTAACGTCATAATAGTGAACTCAAGAAAATTACTGTGTTATAACTGCGGTTGTGGAGGAAGGAAGAGTGCAGTAATTTGCAACCTTCCTCTTGTGCAAAGGAAAGAAGGTTTGCACCTCCCAAATCCGTGGCTTCTATTGGTCATCGAAAGAATTCACGGCATGCTAAGATTCTCACCAAAAGCATACGTAGAAAGCTCTTGGAAGAAAAGAAGGAAATCAAGCATTAAATGTGGGAGCAACTTTGCGCCTTGCAGCTATCATTAAGCGGCACAACAAATACCTCATTTTCTAGTTTTACTTAACGGCTAAATATGAACCAAGACTAAAAGTTAACATCATAGAAAATGACTTGATCATGCAGTCACTTGGCAGAAACTTATACCTACTATATAGGATATTGTGGCTTATTTTCTCATTTATATAATTCATCAAAATACAATTAGCTGGATGACAACAACACTGGATCAAATAATTACAAGAAAGATACCATCTCTTTATACCAAGGGAATGAGGAAACGATTAGAAATGAGAGGCAGGATATTATCTTGATGATCCACGTTAACATCATGACTATTATCTTCATCATCAAGAACGAGAAAAGGTTGTGGTGATCATGGTTGAGGTGTTGGATGCAAACTTTATCCATATAGATGTGAGTATGGGTAGGAAGGATGCAAATTACATAAATGGTAAAATCAAAAAATGTGCGAATAAGAGAGCTAGTGTTTCTATCTTATGTGAACCATTTTCCTAAGATGTGTTTATGTAGAGTGAAGCTTACTTGCAAATGGTCCCAAATGAGTTTTAGTAGCTAAAGCCAGCTCTGCTAGCATTTCAGGACATTAACATTTTGTTAGTTGATGATAGATGGGTTCAAAATTGCATATATATCGTGTGATTCAAGTCAATTATAAAAAATGGATCCAAATTCTTTTGCATTAAACTAGCTAGCGTCTTTTTATGATTTGATCTTTTGATTTCTAATATGTTAAATTATTACAGGGATTGGCAGAACATAAAGACACATTGGGTGCACCTCTTTGTCCTTGTAGGTAAATATATGTCTCCCACGTTCTTTCTTTTGTTCTTTTTCTTTCTAGGTTATTGAAAGTTGGTTTGTACTTTATATTGGTAGTTACTGAACTAAGAAATTCATTATTATTTTCTTACAGACATTACGAGGACAAAGCAGCTGAAGCAGGTCAGGGATTTTGGAATTGCCCGTGTGTTCCCATGAGAGAAAGGTAGATGTGTATATCTCTGTAGTTTCAGAGAAGTTTGGCTTAATTACCATTTTCATTGAATATTGGTATCACCTGGAAACTATTAGACCAAAGCAACTTAAGAGAAGAGTGGCTTGATTACCATGTTTGATGAGGGAGGATACAGGAATTTGTTAAAGCAGAAAATGCGATGATGTCAAAAGTTGTATGCAATAAGAACTCTCTTAAGAAACCTCAGATTACATGGAGTAAAGTTGTGAAAGATTTAGAGGTGCTAAAAGTATCAGAAGATGCAAGGGAAATTTATCTAAAAGGTGCAGGGAATGATCATCTATCTAATCTGAACTAGTTTGGGATTTACTATAATATAGATGAATTGAGTTGAGTTGAGTTGAATTGATGATATTGTTAGACTAGCTGTCATGAAGCACTTATGATGCTGGATCACTCTAGCCATGTATGAGTGGCCAGAAATGTATTCCCACCATATCTATTGAATGCAGTTAGGAGTAGCCCTGGCAGCACAAATGATAAAGCTTTGGGTGTATTACTAGTTTAACCTCAGATCAGTAGAGTATCTAGCTAATGATATTGACAATCTTATTTTGTTCTGAATTCTTGTGCACATCTATTCAGCATTATCTAATGCTAAAATTAATGTTTTCCAATACTCTTCTGTAATATGATCATGCTATATGTGAATGATGAATTAACAAGCACACGCACAGACACATAAACATAATGTGGAGGAGGGTTCATTTAGTTTGTTTGGGGCACTGTTTTAGCTAATTTTGGGGCTAAATCCCGCATGAGAAAGGCAGTATCTTTTATTTTTTCCTCTTGTTTATTTTCCGTAGACTTATGATCTCTCTGGTTTTGTTGTAAATTTAGTCCTTTAACTAAGATTATCGTCCTGGCAGGAAGGAGTGCCACTGCATGCTCTTCCTTACATCAGATAATGATTTCGCAGGAAAGGATCAGGTAATTCTGAATTCTCTGGCTTGGTTCTCAAACTTTATTTGTTTGTCATATATTCAAAAAGACGAGTTTCATGCTATCCTCTACAATCTTAATCTGGAAGAAGCTTGAATTGTGTAGTTCGGTAGGTTAATATTACTGTAGGAACAAAGAAAATACTGATACTAAAGGGTTATTTCAATACATACATAATTAATTTATATATTAGTTACCATCATAATTAATTAGATGTAACGATATTATCTTTTTCCATGGGATTTTGTCACATGTATACATTTTATACATATAGTATAATCATTGTTGGTTGTCAAATGTGAATGTAACGATTGGTCTTGCCTGCAGAAAATCTCTCTAGAAGAAATCAAGGAAACGACAACAAATATGTGATGTCAGAGGATGGTGGTGTTTGTTTTGTTTTATTATTTAATCTAATGAGGCTGTCAGCTTGTACTTGGCCAAGATCATAGCCACACTCGTGCCTGCATGTATATTAGTTGTATGCTATATGTGAATGGAAATAAATCCAGTTGATCTTCTTCCATCACACATCCACTGTGATTTTTTGCGCCTTATCCTGTTCTCCTGTTGGAGGACAATCATCATACTCTTGCTTTTATACTCCGCAAGAAGAGTGGGATTCTATTGACGGAAAAACGCTCAATTGTAAGATTTTCTTTCTTTGTTCTGTCTTGTTTTCCCTTGTCAACCATAGCAATATGCTAGTTTATAATATCCATGCATTTGACGAATAATATGCCAGTTTATTCAATGATTGGCGATTTATTACTCAACCTGTTTAGGAGTGTAAAAGCAAGTTAAGGAGTCGGGTTTATGTCAAATTGATTGGTTGAGTTTCCTGTTCGATTGACAGTATTAAGGTTAAGATGAGTATGATTCATTTAAAAGTTCCCAAAGTGCATGTCTAGTTCATAATGCTAATGGGGGAATGAAATAAATGCATACATTGGTATGGCCTATTTAATCACCGAAGTGTGAGGTGGAATTCAAGTCGTTACAGCTTCAAAAACATACATATTCATGGCATGGGCCTTAATGCGGTAGGCTCTGGTAATTGAATATCTATTTACAATCAGCTATTTTAGGTTTGAATTAATGGCATAAGAATTATAACTCAACAGCCACATTGCTTTCACACTTGAAACAGTATCGCAATGAGTCTCGTCAATCGTCCTTGTTGGATCTCGGCCACCTCCAAGAATTCCAATCACACCCAACCAATAAAAGTATTTTATTTTAAGCTGTAAATATAGATCCTGTCTCGAACTTTGTAATTTAAGGGCTAAATACCAAAATAATGTATTTTCTAAAAATAATTCTCAAAATAATACGTTTTCTAGAAATTATTTTTAAAATAATGTGATTTGAAAAATATTTCTCAAAATAATGTGGTAATTTTGATATAAAATTATTACAATTTTATGTAGGTGAAATCGGCAATCTATTTGTTGATTTCACTTATAAAAAAATCTACCTCGTGTATAGAAATTGATAGAATGATAATTGATTTCAATAACTCGTTCTACGAGCTAATAATGTATCAATTGAATTGAAATCAGTAACAGTACTGTTGATTTTAGTACAAGTCTGACAATTCCAATAATAACGTGATGATTGCATGTAAATATAATTTATAATAATTATGAAAATGTAAAATTGATGAATATAATTTATAATAATGATTAAAATGTAAAATTAATGAATATTTTGTAAATGATAATAATAAATTGAATTAGTAAATTAAGTAAGTAATTTTTGGAAATAATGTAAAAAGATAATGATAATTTGTTATAATAATATAAATGATATAATGTAGCAAAGGAAATTTAAAATACATTATTATGTATATTTATTTAAATATTAAGAAAAAAGTAAAATAAAATAATGTACATTAATATTTATTTAAATATTAATAAAATACGATCATGATATAATAGACGATAAGCTTGATGTGAAACTGGTAGTCATTTAGGATTTTATTGATGTATTTAACTAATACAAGTTTAGTTTTTCATATTGTATTAATACAATCTTTGTTAATCTTATTTTAACATTTACTTTCATTTTAAATTTCATTCATATTACATTATCAAAACATATTTATAAATTTTATATTACAATATCATTTCTATAAAATATATTATATTATTTAACAAAAAATCAACCAATTCAATATATTATTCATTAAAAATAACATCATTAATAATTACAAATCTTTTATTATTTACTAAGTGATTAATATGTTATAAAATTAAATATTCTAAATCATTTAATTTTCATTTTATAAAAATCTAACTTCTAAATTCATTGATAGATATTTTTATATATTACAAAACTTACTTCATTTTTAATTTTATTTATATTATTATTTCCATTTATATAAACAACAAAATTCATTTATTTCCTCTACTATAAATATGTAATTTATAATTCAAATATCTTTCACAAAAATAATTTCATACATTTTTCTATTAATTAATCAAATAATGAAATATGTAATTTATAATTAAAATATCTTTCAAAAAAATAATTTCATACATTTTTCTATTAATTAATCAAATAATGAATATATTTTTCATAATTATTTTTATCTTTTCTAATTTGAAAATTAACTTCCTGATCATTTACTTTACTTTTTTCTTAATATTTAAATAAATATACATAATAATGTATTTTAAATTTCTTTTGCTATATTATATCATTTATATTATAACATTAATAAATTATCATTATCTTTTTACATTATTTTTAAAAATTACTTAATTTACTCATTCAATTTATTATTATAATCTACAAAATATTCATCAATTTTACATTTTAATCATTATTATAAATTATATTCACCAATTTTATATTTTAATAATTATTATAAATTATATTCACAAATTTTACATTTTAATAATTATTATAAATTATATTTACATGCAATTATCATCTTGCACTAAAATCAACAGTAATATTATTGATTTCAATTCAACTCACATATTATCAGTAGAACGAGTTACTAAAATTGACTATCAATCTATCAATTTTTATACATGAAACAGATTTTGTTGCAAGTGAAATGGGTAGGTGGGTTGCTGACCTACATAAAATTATAATAATTTTATATCAAAATTATCATATTATTTCAGGAAATATTTTTCAAATCACATTATTTTAATAATTATTTCTAGACATTTTTTTTATCTTTATTCCCATTTAAATCCATACGGAGATAGCAATTCATGGTCAGCTTAGTACATCCAGTATACACTATTAACCGCACTTTTCAACTGAACCAAATAAGGGAAAGCTGGGATTAGAATCTTCTTACATGGAATGCACACAAATAAGATTGAAATGAAGAAGCAACAAATAAAGAAATTATGTATAATTTAATCTTCATGTCATGATTGGTACGTATGCATACATATATATATATATATACATATATATATATATATATATATATATATATATATATATATATATATATATATATAT
>CANYBF010799616.1:0-22051 GCA_948192965.1 Dalechampia spathulata
TGTCCTAAAATTATGACAATCATGTATAAAGGAGCTAACCTCATTTTGTGCCTGTAGGTATAATTAATCGGCTGGCTTGTTGAAGGTAGTGTCCGAATACGAGCGCCGCACGGGTCCTTAAGCATTGTCTCATATTCAACCCGTGACAATTACAACATCACGCCACCTAACAAAATACCACATCGTGCCACAATACAGCTGACTACAAACAAATAACCTACCTGCCCTTGTACCCTCTATTGCATAAACCACATTTCTACGCATCAATCCTTGACTTTCACCTTACAATTTCTTCTTCACGTTTGCACGATTTTGAAATTGGTGCACCCACTAAAAGGTGCGACCTGGACTCAAATCCCTGCGAGACATCTCTATGATACATGGAACTGCTTTAAAACTGTGTGATTGCATTATAGGATTCTTGCTCCTTGTGTACATCCCAAACTTTTATAGTAAATGTTAAAATTCTTCAGCAAGACAATATTCCAAAGGACGACGTTTCACTTGTCCAATATCATCTTTCTTGATTCAAAACGGCACGTTTTGGTCCAACTCAGCATCTGATTTAGACTTCCACATCATCCAAAACACCAGCTAAATTCAAAAAGAAAACAATAAACAAGAACTTCGTATTCAACTATACAAAATTAAATGACAAATAAAATATGAACTTAATTATAATTAATCAATCTATGAGTTTTCTCCTTTATGGTCTACAGTAAGGGATAGGATTGTTAATGCATCTGCTATTTTTGTTATTATTATTAATAGGAATTATTGGTTAAGATGGTATTTATTAAGTTAAGGTGTTGATGCATTGCATAGTCACTCCACCTGATTTTACGTCAAAATGATTACGTACATATAAAGTTAGTTAATATATAGTTGTAAAAATATACGCATACTGGTGGAGTTCAAACTTAGATCTGTATTACATAAGAGCTTGAATATATTTATTATATATTGGTATATTTTATCCCAAATAATTGGCTGAAGAACCAAAATTACAAGATATAGTGTCAATAATGTGATTTTATAATTGCACATGGCATGATGTCATCTTTACGGCTGTTAAATTATCACTATTTTATTTTGTAATTATGACCACTTATTAATAATGGTATTGCTAACCATGGCATTGTCCATCTCTAAAATTGAAATTTATCATTGTTAAATCAATTAAAGATGGATTAAAGATAGAATATGTTTCATTGTTAGAGTATTTGTCATTAAATTTCTACCAAAAAAATGAAGATTAACTAGTGACAGATGTATCTCCATTTTCAATTAGCAATGAGATATGTCATTCTCCAATTAGCTACGTGATATGTTTGTCTCTAATTAAAGATAATAAATATGTCATCGTTTTGAGATGATAATTTCATCTCCAATTCTCCTCTCTAATTTAAATGTATTCAAAATTTAATTTCTATAAAATAATACTTGTATAATTTACAATCCTCAATAATTACATTTAATATTATCTCAACTATTCACATTATAATACATGTATGAAAGTATAATCATCATTTCAATAAAATTAATAAATCTAACATCATTTCAATATAATGTAACATCATTATAAGCTCCTTCATCTCATATTAGATGTTATTTTAGAGATTGACACATAAAATTAAATATATCATTTAAAACTTAGTAATTTTTCTAAAATACTCTTATTTAAGTTTTGCCTGAAAGATTTAATATATTAGATACAAATGCCAAATTTATTTAAAAGAATTTTAGATGAGAATAAAAAGACATTTAAAATCTTGAAAATTACATTAATAATTAATGATACATTAAAATTAAGAAAGGGTAAAATTGAAAGTTATTTTGAAAAATTAAGTAGAGATATGAAAATGATAAATATTATGAACCAAATATTTTTCTCTAAAATAATAGCTAATATGAGACAGAGGAAGTATTTAATAAGAAATAAAAAGTGGAGTTCAAATAAAAAAAAAAAAAGAGAACAAATCAATATGGTTGTAGTAGTCATTTAGTTGCAATTGGCTACAACTCCCCGATGATCTACAAGCATTTGTGGTAACTAATCATATACTATAATAGTTGGTCACTTGCTAGCTAAGATTGTAGATTCATCATTTAGAGGCTCTACTTATTACCTTTAGGTAGATATGAGAATCATCTACATTCTCCTATGTCTATGACTCCTCCCACAATCAAATAATACAATCATGATAGAATATAAAATATTACATTTCATTAATTGTGAGACATATATCTCCATGAATACAGAAAGAAACTTGATACTTATATTAATTTGTTGTGACCTCTCATCGATGAAGTTGGCTTGATTATGCTTTTATATATGTATATATATGAAAAGCTCATAGGGAGTCGACTCCTTAGCCTTATTTTGAATCATCTATAAAAATAATGAAAAATTGAATAAAATTCAAATGTTTGCAAAAAAATCCTAGATCATTTGCTCAACCACGTTTGTTGCTTAATGGTTGAGTACTCTGCAACTGTGTCATAGGTTAGCTCCAATACTGCTCCTAGGTAGCCTAGGTTGCCTCATTGCAGTAAATGGGTTGTTGTCTTTTTACTTGCTTATTCATTATATCTTTATATGTGTTACATGTCACACCTATACCCTCGATGTAACATGCTCCCGTAGAATAACTAATAATCTCCTAAGCATGGAAATCATCAATTATCCTACAAGGGATGCATACTTTTTTTTTTACGAGTACTATTCATAAGTTACTATTCATCAAGCATTATTCATAAGTTATTCATTAAGTCCCGTGGTGAAAATTTTTCTCAATATAATGTCTGCTTACAATTATTATAATGTAACCTGGACATTTTATTTGTTTGTTTTCAAATATCTTATTACATCTATAATAATATGTAACACATCACATACATATATCATTCATCGTATGTTATCCATCAGGTATATAACATTATATAATCATTCACTAACTCATATGTATATAGAATATGATAGAGTATCGTGGTATTGTGGTTCTTGCATTAGGGTTTCACCACAAGGAGGCTACTGCCATTATGATTAACAAAAGAGCTACACAATATAAAACTATCCGAAGTATGTTTTATACGTCCAATACCACTTCAAGAATGAGATTTCCTCCAAAAGCTGACCCCAATTAACCGTAGATCAACTATCTGTATGCTCACTAGTAGGTCCCGATCCTACGTTCATCAAATGATAAACGTTGAATATAAAATTCAGTAGTGCTATAAAAATATGCACATGACATAATCATATATTACAAGAATCAGGATAAAGCCATTGCAAGTTCAACATTCGTATATTATCATACTTGTATCATACTGTAACATTTTACATTGTTCCATGTCTATAAAATTTATATACAGTGTAAAGATAGGAATAAATACTGTATAAGTATCCCTGTAACTTTCCTGTAACCATTCTGGATATAATAGCATTATAGTATATACATCTATATAATAGCACTATTATAATGCCACATCATTAACCATATGTGTACTTTCATGAATAGTATATGTCAATGTATGTAAATGAGAATGCAATCATGCTTTGCATTTTCCTTCTCATTTTTCTGTAACGTCTATAAAAATGCAATCATGTTCTGCATTCATAATTATGCACAATTTGTACTGGGTCCTGTATGTACCAGTACTCATTCTTGTAGGAATATATAATATCTATATGGTTCTGTGAACTTATCATCAATCGGTGGTTCCATAAGGAACAAACTGTATGATTCCTTAAGGGAATCCATCATCTGTATGACCCAGTACGTTAATAGCATATAGCTTTGTAAATATCTCTTTCTTTTCTTTCTCGCCTTATAACTTCTTTATGACATGCCATGAACATGCCTTTATGCTTGTATGGTTCATGACATGATATGTGAATGATGTTTAAATGATCGTGTACAATATTGATCATATGAGAACATTGACTATATAAAGTCATTCTACCGATACTATAAGCATGTAACCATAAAATATCATTTCAAGACCTTGTATAAGGTCATGAAGTGAAAAGCACAAACCTGTGGCTGTGTTACCCCTATCGTGTGCTCGAGGAGTAGTATGTGTCTCTTCGATCGTACCTATATCATTACCATTTCACATCCCTTTTAGTAAAGTCATTCATTTTAGTCAAGTAATATAGTACCTTAAGACATTCCAATCCATTCATAACATTTACCATAGTTTCACATTGATTCATGAAGAATAAGTAAACATGAATCCATCCTATTAGATATAACACAACAATGATAGTGATCATAGATTTTAATCATTCCAGCATGCATAAATTACCAAGGAAATTCATAATTCAACATATCACATCTAGCCCCTTTTATACCTTTAAATGTGTTTATAAATGTATAAGATTGATTAGTAGGGTTCTAAAGGGTATAGGATTGAGTAGTAGGGTTCTTAAGTGGTCAAAACATGTAAGGCAATGCAGTATTCATTTGGTATGTGATACTATTTATTTGGTCAATTTTTACTTTACGTTGCATCATCCTTTAGAGACCTTATAGGACTCATTATAAAACATGAAGAACATTTACATTTATGCCTTCAATCCATGTATAAATCAAGGCAATAAATCATGCAAATAAAGTCCTAAACCATAGAAAAACATAGTATGCAAATACACTTTACAAAACCTTTCATTTTGATTTCTTGTCAGGGAACCTTGAGGATGGCGTCTCCTTTTTGACTGCCTTATACTTTTTTTTTAAATGAGCTAGGTACCATAAGAAACTAAACTCAATAAGCTTTAATTTGAGTACTTACACAAAATTTTTGGACAACGTTAAGGCCTCCAAAAGTCATTTCTAAATCGAGTCAAAATTTCTGCCGAGGCAAAAATCCGGGTTTGCATACTTAAGGTTCTATTCGTTTTTCATGTAACCAAATGCTAATTTCTTCATTTTAACACCTTTTTCCATCTTACATTCATGAATTCTTATAAGCTATTCATTCATACCAATTTTTAGAGGCCAAATACAAAAAATGATAATTTTGGGCAGCAACTTTTTTAAACACTCTCTTCTTTGTACCATTTCATTTCTAATGCAAATTTGACACTCTAATTCACTTCCATTTGCACTCAAATTGTACAATCAACATCCCAACATATAATTTAAGCATGTCATCCATAAAAATCAAGCCAAAACATAATGTTTTCCCCTTATACTACAAGGAACTCATGCTTCCAAAATAAGACAGCAAACATCCTATTCACAATCACTACTCTTCTTCCACTTTCCTTCATCACCTCATATTCATCATTCACACATAGCACAACAAATTAAGAGTTAATTACATCGTATACAAGCTAGGTTTTATATGAAAATGCATATACATACACAACTTCATTTCGGTTGTACCAAGATAGCATGTTAAGCATGCTTAAGCATGTATTTCATCAAATTCATCATTTTTCCTTCATTTACTTCAAATTCTTCATACTATTAGAAACCCTACATACTCCATACATCAATTTTATCAAATAATATGAAGCAATAAGCACACATATGAAGATAACAAGCTTGAGAACCCCTTATATATAGAATTTCTATGAAAACTTACCTTAGATTTAGGATTTTCTTTAAGTTTAAAGTGTAAGAAGGGGAGGAAGAAGAAGTGAACGTATGTTTGGAGTTTTGGAATGGTAAATCCCCTTTTCCCTTCTCTTATTTCCTATTTATGATTTATTTTATTATTTTTAAAAATTTTAAAGAAAGAGCCAATCATATGTTGACACTTTTCAACATATAATAAATTCCTTACTCAAATTGAATTCTTCCTCCTTTAATTAATTACTTTCTACCTAATTTCATACAATGATCATACATAACATACATGTCATACATGCACACATACTAAGCAACTATATTTAAAGAACCTAGAGCTAAAATAACTTAGATTGAGTAGAAAATTAAAAAGAAAAATGGAATTAAAATAGTTAAAACTTAATAAAATAGAAGAATCAAGAGTAAACCAACCTAAAATGAAAGAAAGCATTGTGGGCAAATGGATTTGGAGTGTTTTAGGACTGATTTTGTTGAATTTGGTTAAGATTTGAGAGAGAAATTAAAGAAAATCAGAATCCAGTATCTTAAATAATCTATGTATATCTTTATCTTCCATTTTCGATACAAAATTATGTTACCCAAATGAGTAGCCTACATTCCTTAAGTCTTTTGACTAAATAAATGATATCAAAATAAAAAAATCTATATACTATTAGAAAGTAGACTCAAATATCTTTCCAATGATATATTACACACCCCAAAAATCATCCAATAAGGCCTTCAACTTGAAATCAAAAGATATGCAAACTAGAAAGCTACACCAAAACATAAAATCATGTTATCCTCTAGAACCTTTGCTCATTGTGGAAGCCTTTATCCTAAGTAAATGACCTCTAATTTAAATGATTCATAAATAATTGGAAACTAGACTTAAATAGCTTTCCAACAATATATTACACGCCTCAAAACGCATCCGATAAGGCCTCCAAACGTTGTTGACAAAATCACTTAAAAACCAGTCTTTAAAGCCTACACGAGTCGTGTACCGCTTTACACGAGTCGTGTATAACTCGGCCTTGACCCAAAAATACATGTTTAGGATGTTTGTGAGCTACACAAGTCATGGAGAGCTTTACACGACTTGTGTAAGACTCGTCCTCCCCCAAACATAGATAGTTAGCTTCGGTCAAGAAGAAAAACAAGGAAAAAGGAAAAGATAGTTTACTCAAACCTTGTTACATGCGGTGGAAAATTGCTCCAATCTTGAAAAACACAATAGAAGGAAGAAGTTGAAGTAAAAAGGTGTGATTCTGTGATGCTTTAGCTTCAGTTTTGACTCAGATTTTTCAGAACTGAAATACTTAATAAACTCAACAGACTTAGAGAGAAACAACCTTGGAACAATCGGTTTAGAAGAGGAAAGGAGTAGATGATAAGCATGGTACGGGTATGGTGTTTTAAAATTATAAAAAGAAAACAAATGCCATTAATGGAGGAGATAAGAGTAGATGGAGGATAAGATTTCAGTCACATGAAAAAGATATGAAAAATTAAGGCAGATGGGGGGGGTGTAGGGTTTTAAGTATTTATTGCATAGGGAACACATACACACACTTGCACCATATTCCAATCCTTAAAAAGATTTATATATTTCTTTAAAATACCTCTCATTTTCTTTTATTAGTATCATTATTATTTTGTTTTATATAAGACCCCGATATATACTTAAATAAACCTTATCTAACTTATCATACCATCACTTAATTTTTTTTTCCAAACCAATACGTCCAAAAATTCCTAATTATAACCTCATTTTCTACTATTAAAGACATCATCGAAAAATGAAACATTCTAATTAAACATCCTAATATTAATATTAATTATAAAATTTACTAATTCTTTATTCATTCTTCCTTACATATCCTAATTCCTTAATATCACCTCAAGATATTCACTTAAATAATTACGACCTAATTTTGACGTCAAAAATAAATTTTAATCCAAAATTTTCAAAATTTACATATATCTAATTTAAGTTAATACAAACACAATGGTCAAAACCATTCAATCAAATTCACGGTATATAACTCAGAATCTGCGTTTAGTGCCATTTAAAAACTGTTTTAGGGGTTGCGGTAAAATTTTCAATATCCTCTTTTAAGCTTTAAACTCAATTTTTATCATAACCTTATCACCATAATCATAATTTCATATCATTATCACAACAGTAACATAGAAAACATAACATAACATTAATTTATGAATGCATAATAAGCCATTAAATGCAGGATGTGACAATTGAATGTAAAATAACAAATATTTTAATCCATATAATTAAAATTGACTTTATATTCATGATTAAATTAAATTAAAACATATTATAATATGATATTTTAGTATATTTGATGCAAAATCTTGTAGGCATGGGTGAGCTTCTATAATAAAATATTATATTATTATATATAATCTTTCATCACCAATTTTATATTCATTTAATGATATTGTCTATTCATATAAACATAATGTTTCACTTCAAACCATAATGACTTTAATTTCAATCTAATTTCACATACTAAAAAGCAATTTCATAAGCATATGATGTCCAAAAGCTAACTTAAAGTAGTAACCCATGCTTTTTTAAATGTTTATGGGCATATAAAAGTAACATCCAATGTCACATACTAAAAAGCAATTTTCTAAGCATATGATATTCAAAAGTTAACCCGAAGAAGTAACCCATGTTTTTTCAAATCTTTATAGGCATATAAAAGTAACATCCCCTTTTAACATCTAACATCAATTAACATTGTCAAGCTCCTAACAAGGCCATCAATATATATATCAACATATATCCTAAAGCATTTTTTCTTGAAAGACAAACAATTAACATAATGCATTTATCTCCATGCATAATGAGTTGTAGAATCAATTATCAAATATTTATTCAGTCATATATGATAATTAAACCAATAATGATAAATTATTTACCTAAACATCATCATTGACACTATTTAAACCAAATAACATAATGATGATTTTGTAAATTTAAACATCAAGACCTTTCAACATACAATCATTGAATAAAAGAATTCAATTTACATGTCATGCTAGAAGTGTCAACTGACACATTAAGGTTTCACACTCTTCTTCTCCTTCACGATATCGACTATACTAAAACCTCCTTTTGATTCTTCAAAAACAAAGAAAGTTATTTCAGTTTATTATGAAGTTAGAATCGATAATATGTTAAATATCAAACTTAGGTTTCACACTCTTCTTCTCCTTCGTGATGTCAACTTCACCAAAACCTCCTTCTATCAGTAAGTGAAGAAATTAAAAATCAGGTAAAAATGTCAATCATGAAGAGATTTTTATGAGCAAATGACTTTAAGATTAGGTTAGATTTCTTATGTTTATATTTCAATAATAACAATCACATAAGCTTAGAGATTTTCCTTGGAAGAAAATAGGAGATATATGAGAAATATGAATGGTGGACAGAAAAAGAAGGGTTGTTAATTTTTTTTAATAAAAATAAGGGCTTTTTACAAAAATATAAAAAAAACTTTGAAAAATTTTGGGAATTAAGAAATATGATTTTTTTTACAAAAATATGGAATTTAAAATTTTATTTTTAAAAATACAAATTTTTTTAAAAATTATAGAAAAGGGCATCATATGCATATAATATATTTAATATATACTAAAAAGATTACTAGCAAAGCCATTCATAGGAATAGAATAAAAAGACGTAAATAAAACATGTGAATAATATAAACAATAAAATAATATATAAATGCATAATATGAGATAATATAAAATAAAATAAAAATAAGCATTATGTTAATATACAAATAATTAAACTATAAATTATAAATATTGGGCGGTAGAACCAACCAATTCAATATATGTACAGTTTGGTCTCTTTAATCCAAAATTATATGGTAATAATCTAGATTTAGACAAGGCTGTAAGATTTGACTTTGATCATTCCAATAAGAAAATATATATAAATTTATAAAAGGATACTTTTATTAATATAAATGTAAACTTGATACAATCATTTAAAGAATATAATAAGACTAGTGGGGAAGAAAAATGTGCTCAGTGCACTTACAAAAGAGGTTTTACAATATAAATGGATAGAAACGAATAGGTTTAAGAAGAGAGGAGAGGAGAATAATAGGCTTAAGGGAGAGAGACACTCAAGGATAGGAGAAGAGATGTATGTAATTCATATGTGCAACGGAGAGAGGAGGCTCCCTTTTTTAAAGGTTGTAGGAATTTTTATTGTAGAGTGAATAATGCTCTGTCAGAAATCTTCACTGTAAATAAAACAGTGCTCTGTCAGAATCTTTACATCAAAAATCTTTATTGTAGATGAATAGTAATCTTTCAAGAATCTTCATTGTGGATGAATAGTTCTCTATCAAAATCTTTACTTCAAGAATCTTTACTGTAGATGAATAGTAATCTGTCAGAAATATAAAAATTATTTTCCTTTTTCTTTTTTCTTTTTCTTTTTTGATTTTTTTTTTATTTTTCTCCTTTTGTTTTTTCTCTTTTAATATCCTATAATAATCATCTTCGTTATTGGGGCAGTAATCTATATCAAAGTTATTTATTTCTGCTGTTCAGGTTAATACAAATAATAAATATGAAAAAGTTATAGATGATTCTTCTTCTTCAAAATTAGGCTTTACTTTTATGGTTAGACGATCTAGAAGAATTGGGCTTTATTATCTTTGAAGTCAAAGGGATTGATTTTGTAACTTGTTAACATATAATTTTATAATCTTCAACAGATTAAGTTACTGCTAGGAGAGTTAGACAATGAGCCTTTTCAACTCCAAAAGAACTATCAATTGTTGGAATTGAAACTTATTCCTGCTGGTTAGCCAGTTTTTTATTGTATAATCAAAGGTGTTATTTATGAAGGTGTTCTACCATTTTACTTTATGTTTTCGCAAAATCAAGGGTAAGTTAGTGCCTATTTGATATATGATTTCAAAATACCATTGATAAACCTACGGGATAAAGAAGGTCATATAGAAGAGAAGTAATGAGGGATACCTTTTTTTGTATACAGTAGGCTGGAGTTGGTTTTAAAGTACTAGAATGTTGTTAAATATTTGGTGATAAAATATTATCATGATTGCTAAAATAATACCATAATTATATGAACCATATAGGAATATTATAGGTTTCAATATTAGTATGAAAGTAAATAAGCCATGAGTAAGTATACGAAGGGTTTTGGATAAAGAGGACTTTTGACCAAGCATCAATGTAGTCCCTAATAAGTATAGTAGATTATTGTAGTTTTATAAAAAAAGAAGCTAGCAACAAATCTTACAGGTTCATATAAAGCTTTTTTCTAGTATGAAGGGTGGAGTATCTTTTTTATTTAAGTTGAAGCATACGAAACAACATTTTCATTTTTAGGATCATAATCATGCCTTATTTTAACCGTACTAGTTTCCTCAAGAATAGTAAAATAGTACTCTTAAGGTTTTGACAAATTAGTTGGTTTAAAATACCAATTTTTTGGATATACAGTTCTTATAATCTCCCATAGATTATTGGATAATCCATTCTCAATTACAAGTCCTATATTTGAAAAAAATTTATGAAACCATTAAGACTTCATTGATAAATTTGAAGATATAGTTTGTAATGGTTGATTTATTTTTATTAAAGGCTTTAAATCAGTTTTGACATGGTTTTTAAGGAAGAAGGTTCTCCTGTCTCTAATTTTACAAATATGATAAGAGCTTTACTTGTAGGCTTTTAGGCTTTAACATTGATCTTGTTTATAAATTGGAGAACTACTTCTAGAGATTGGATAAACTGTACTATCTAATTTTTTACAATCTCAGCTTTAGCATCATCTTGTTCTTAGGCTACATTAGCCCATGATTTTATCAATTTAGAATTAGATTTTACAAGGTTTTATGAATGATCAGAAAGGGTTTTAGAGGATGAACTAGTACTACTAGAACAACTTATATTGAAGTTAGACTATAGAATGCTACAGAAGAAAGAAACTTTTAATACTTATCATTTGACTCATCAAACTTAAGTCGCGTACGGCCGTACAAGATTCCGTACGCCCGTACCGAACTAAAACTCTTGGCAAGAAAAAACTCTTGCGAGCAATGGTACGCCCGTACCATCCTAACTCACCTGACAAACCCAATCTCCTGCGAGTACACGTACAGCCAGACCATCCTTTGGTACACCTGTACGGTCTCTAGGACCCTAAAACCTCTCATCTCCCTTGTTTGGTACGCCCGTATGGTATCCCATACGTCCGTACCACTATCATTCTTCCACCTACACTCTTTCTACCCTCATTCCCGAGCACCTAAGTCATAATTCAAGCATAAACACTTCTAAAAGCTCAATCACAACATACTAGACATGGTGTCTGCCCCTTATACTACCGAGAAATCTCAATAAGGCGGCAACACCCTCTCTTCCCCTCATCGTTACGTACCCATGCTTCATGTGAACATGCATATTCAAGTAAGCAACATCACATCTTAATCACCAAATGCATCAATACATATACATATACGTATACATTCTATCAATCATATACAATCATAGTACAAAACAACCAGGGTCTCTAATGCGGGTGTAACAGTTTTACTACTAGATTCTGAGGTATCAGTATTAATTTCATCAATTTGATCAGTTTTTTCTTTTATGTTATACAAAGTTTTATTATCAGACTCTAAATATAATTCATATTTTTTATTTAAGACAAACTCTTCTAAACTTAGTTCTTGTAATTTTTTATTAAACCTGCAAAATTTAGAAATGTGACCCTTTTTACCGTAATTATAACATTTTAAATCTTTATATATTGTATTTGTATTCTTCTTTATGAAATATTTTTGCTTATTGGGTTTTTGGTACTTGTTTTTCCTAATTTTATCATAATAACTATCTTTGTTAAATTTTCTCTTATAGTATTTCTTATAGGACTTTTTATATGGTTTTTTTATATGATTTTGACCATTATCCCTTACAATTAAGAGAAAAGAAGAAGGAAGAAGTGTTCCAACACTCACAAAGTAGGATTAGGCTTTAATCTTGATTCCAAATGAGTTTAGAGAGTTAGAATGAGGATTAATAAGTCTTTAATCCTAATTCAGTACTTAATTACCTGAGAAATGATTTTAGCAGAGTTTGACCATAATTAACAAATTTTAGACATCCTTCCTATAAATATATGAGCCATATTTATAAGTAAGGGTTGGGAGTTGCCAGAAATGAGTTAGCAATGTAGGATTTTGTGAATTTTGCAATTGATATGCATAGCATATAGTGCAGAAAAGTGCTATATGCATAACATGTAACAGTATATGCACAACACATTAGAATTTGCACCATATGTGTGCTCCAATAATTAGAGGACCTACGGATATGCATCCTATGCTCTTTAGTCCTCATTTATGCCAAAAAGGAATGGGGACATAAAGAACATGTTAGATTTGTATGAGATAAGACCATGCACCATGTGTATCTCAACCAAATGTGTGCAACATATAGCACTATGTACTCCGTACACCAGAAAACATACATCAGGAAATGCATGTTATATATTTCACTTTCTACAAGCAAAATGTAATGTGCTTCACATGTTCAGAGCACTCGTGGGAGATTAAAATGTATGTGTACAAATCAGGATCGGCATCAGAAACTTACACCAAGCCAAATCAAAGAAAACTTGAATTTATAGCATGTAGGTGAAAAGTTAGGGTTTAAAATAACATAAAATTTATTAAATCAACATTTAAAAATAAATAAATAAATAATAATTAATTATGTTATAATTTGTATGTTTAATAATTGTTTGATAGTTTAATAAAATTCAATTATATATTATTCATCAAATTAAAATTAAATCTTAATGATTCAATTTTAAAAATTAATAGTAAAGAAAGGATTGTGATTCAAAGCATAAAGAGCATTAAAAAGAAAAGAGTAATAGATTATTATAATGATAAAGTATGAAAACGTGGAAAGCAAAGATACCTAAAATTGCGTTTTCCCTTTTTATTTTTTCATGAGAACTCCACCATTCAACAGAATACAGCGTGAATTGAATCCAGCGGAAATGCACGGCCTACGACAAAAGAAATGGCATTTCTTGACGCACATAACGTCAATTTTATTCCTGGGGTTAGATGTTTTTATTTTTATTTTTATCTTTATTTTATAATTTTAATGTCAAATAATATAATATTGTAATATTTTCTAAAACATTCATATACAATGATTTTAAATATAATAAACCTAACATAAATATTATTATATAATTAATCCTTTTTTCAATTATATGAATATGATTTTCATGTCATTCATTATATGTAATTTTTAATATTTTTATCATTTAATTTAATTGCATTTTATTATATAGAATAGAATTGATGAATATTTGAAATAATTTTTTAATATATACACTCGAGAAATCGATTTGAAAACTAAAAAATGTCTTTAACATTTTTCTATTTGTAAAGAATTCTCCATATAAAAGAATAATGATGAAAAAATAATATTTGAATAAAAAATTTATATGACCACAAATGAATGAAATTATTGAAGAAAAAGTGTCTTTGATATTATTAATGAAGATAGTCACAGAAAGGAAAATAATTTAATAACTTGGTAAGATCTGCGAGCAGAAAGGCGCGGGAGTTGAGCCGGGCGGGTTAAGGGCCGTGCCATAAGAAATGGGTCTATAAATAGCCATGTGTTTCTTGCAAAGAAAAGCCACACCAACTGCTAATATCACTTCTTGGATTTTCCCTTCCTCTTTCTGCTTAGAGTTCAACGCGCCAATTTATTATATTTCTCTTTTTGTTAAAAAAGAGCTTTGGTTATTGCATGGCAGCCAACTGGAAGAGTACTCAAGGGATCATTAAGCAGTTCTGGACCGTTAATTACTCTTCTTCTCGCTTTGTTTTTGCTCCTGCTTCTGCTTCTCCTGCGGTTAGGTTTGTTAATTTAACTTTCCTTCCTTCTATTCTTGACTTTGCGAGCGAAGCTTGCTTCGATTTGATTAACATAATCAAAAAATTTATGTTTGTTTTTGCTTGATCGTGATCTAAGCAAAAATGAGCTGTGATTTCACAATGCCTTGAGGGTTATCACAGAAAGATGATCATTTCGGCTATTCTTCTACAACAGAGTCTTAACTTTTACTTTTGAATAAAAATATAAATTCCATTTCCTTGTTTCTTATTTGTTTTCCGGTGTTCTCATCTGTAACGTATTCGGAAAAGTATTAAAATGAAATTTAAACATATTCATATCCCTTTCGATCGTCATATTATTTCTAATATTCATTACAACATCGATCATTTTATTTCGATTTCTTCATACAAATTTTCATATAAACACTACGGAATTTTTATTTTATTTATTTTCCTTCAAAACCGTGAAGTTTTTTTAATCATGAAATGTCAAAATCGGACGTTGAACCACCGGGGCACGGCAAATTAACAGGAATCAGACGAGGGTGGGCCTTGTATTGGTCATCTTCATGGCCATATATATTTATCATAATGATTTACATATTAACCAGCAGAGTAATCGCTATATAATTTATGATTATCGATTATTTAGTATAATTATATCTTATAACATACAAAATACATATATTTAACATATTTAACTTAATCTTTTTTACTCATTAATTTTTCATTAAAAAACAAAATTGAGTTCTGTCAGATCTTTTTTATTATTATTTTAAAAGGAAAAAGAACATGTTCCTTCTCTTTTGATGGACGATCAACAACTGTAATGATGCTTTACCGGTATTTGATTCCTATATACCGAATCTTTAACTGAGTAATTAAGTTAATTAAGCCCGTTTTGTTTCTATTTTATTTTATTTTGCGGACTCCAACGAAGCAGGACTTGCCAGCATGAAGCATGCAGTTACAGTTTTAGTTGAACAAGCTTGGTTGGTGTGTCCCCTGGTCAGCATCCGACCTCGAGAGAGAGAGACATATACGCTAAATTAAGAAGGAAAAAGTTGGAATTTTCTTTGAGTTGGGTTTTTGTAGGGGTTGAATATGACAGCTTAATAAAGAAAATGCAAATTGTAGTTGGGGCTTTTGGGTGTAGTTGATAATTCTAAAATCAATTCTTTTTTTAAATTATACGTTCAAAGTTTGAAAAAATGGCTACCAAACTAAACAATTTTTGAGAGTTGCCGGTGCGGTGGTTTTATCCATGTCTACTTCGACGGTCCTAGAGAGAGATGCTATCTTTCGTAGGATGAAATCTATCGCTAAATATTGCTGTTTGTTCTGTGTAACTTGACGGAGACAAATAATGATTTCAAGGCTTGCTTGTCCATTACAAGTTTTCATTAAAGAAATTTTGGGTCGGTCCCAAATCCTTATCTGGTCTAGTCGTTTATGGGTATCATGATCTTTATCTTGCTAATGACTACTTTCAAGAATTGCACGCAACTAACTACTGTTGCTTGTTTCCTTTTTCTAAAGCAAACACTGCAAATGTCACATTAGATCTCATTAGTTTTCTTAATTGAAAAATATTAACTTCTCAAGTAGGTTGATCCATGTTCAATTTGGTAGTTTTTCCTTACGTGTATTATCCTTTTCAGAAGGGTACTTCATTCCCATCCTAATTTTACCATAGCATAGGTTCTTTGGTGCCTGAATATTGATTAAAATTTATTGTATTGTATTATCTAGGAATCTAGTTTGATGGCTTTATTTATTGCAGCTTGACGAATATGTAAATGGTGTGTCTTGTGTGGTTAGGTCATTTTAAACGAATATGGCTTTGTATTGTTAGTGGGTGTTGCTGCCAAAACTGCCAACCATCTTTCTCATGGAGCATGTTGGATATGTGAATATGCCTATCCACCTAACCCTCTACTTCGAAGATCAAATGATAACTAAATTGATCATGATCATCATGAATAATTTGATTGGATGCAGGAGGGCAGCACACTCTTCTTCATACGACAAGAATCTTGATGATCAACTGCGTCCAACTGTGGTCCCGGATGACGTGATCCAGCCCCTGTCTAACAAATACTGGGCACCACATCCCCAAACTGGTGTTTTCGGGCCTGCCACCGAGCAAAATTCCGCAGCAGGTGGAGGACCAGCCATCTCTACCTCGCCTGCCACTGGTGGTCATAATATCTTGTTGGAGGAAGAAAAGGCCTGGTTCCGCCCCACCAGCCTCGAGGACTTGGAAAAACCTCACCACATTTAAGACACTCTTTATACATATATGAAGGTCCAAGTAACGCCTAGTCTCTCTATGGATATAGTGATCCCAATAAATGCTGTGAACTATTAACAGCTTAATGTTCACTAGCTGCGCATGTTGGGGTGGAACTATTACACATGCAAGCTTTCATGTTTGGGTACTGTTTATTGTGGATTACATATTCACAAAATCCTTATACAAAAATAAACTACTTAATTAGCATGTTAGTGATATCTTGACTGCTTGCCGGTCATTTTGTGCTACTTGGTTAACTAGGTATCATTTCAAGTGGTTTTGACATGCTGAACATATCCCAAGTGGTGGGTATGGTACATGGTTTAGGTTAATTTATATGAACCCGAACAACACATTGAATGATCTCTCATATGATAATGGATTGAATTAACAAGGAACATTTTCTTTAAGGTATAAATTGTCTCTATTTGATGACAGATATTTACGAAAAGACATGTATGTCCAAGTGTCATCATGGACTTTAACTATTGTTTTGACAAAGTTTCATTTCCCTCTAAACCTTCACTTTATATCCTTTGTAGTGAATTTGGTGTATCCTACTTATAAATAACAATGTTCTTTGATATTCTTTACCTATGTGGATGGAAGGTTTTTCTTCAACGTACAACTAACATCACAAGCTACGTACTATAATGTTTCCCAACCTAGCATGTGATATTAGGTGAATTGTTTGTTCTTACATGTAAAAAATCCTTGGTATAAGTATTTCAGATTCTAGAGAAATTACAATGATAAATTACCTTAAACTCATATTTCTAATTCTAAAATTGGAAAAAAAAAACAATATTAAAAAAATACATTTTTTTTGCAAATGAATTAGGTAAATATCATATTTAAGGTTTCAAAATTAAAAAAAATGTTAAAAATATTTAAATAAATTAGATATATATTCAATTTAGTTAATCAAAAATTAAAAATATCAATATTATACTTAATATAATTTATTAAGTTCAAATTTTAAGCTCTAATTATTATATCTACCATAATCAGTTATTATCACCAATTGTCACTGTCATTGACCATCAATCGTCATTAGCTATCAACTATCACTAGTCATTGAATTTTATTAAATCTTCATGAAAAATATAAAATATAATAAAAAATAAATAGAAAATCAATTTCAAAAATAAAATATTAATAAATAAATAATATGATTTTTTATTTGTAAATTTATCATTCAATTTTTTTAGATTTCAGTATTATATAGTTCTGAAAAATATATGTATTTATCATTATATATAATATAATATATATGATAAGTAAATATATTATTATATTTATTGATATGTATCATATAGTATATACAATAGATAATTTATCTAGTAATATATACCATATAATATATATATATATATAGTGGATAGAAGAAGAAGAAACATTTAAAAGGAGGATAAAAAAGTAAATATGAAAAGAAATATGATAAAAATTTAAATTAAAAGTCAAAATGATATTTACTTAAAAAAGATTCTTTAAAATCCAGGATTTGATTAATTAATCCATTTTTATTAATAAAATAAAAGTTTATTCTAATAAAATAAAATGAAATGGGAACTTATTATTTAATACGTTCAAGTGTCTCAAAAACTTTAAATATTAATTTGCGGAAATTCCATTTTCATTGTAAACTCTACTCTGTACGTAGTGATATTCTTTGATAATCTAGCTGTGTAGAATAAAAGTAAAGTTGTTTCTCAACGTGCAACGAGTATATAATTATAATATAAAATGAATATGTGCCGATCATAATCAATTCCACATTTTGCAAAACCAATCAATCAAAGAGAATTTGATTCTCTTCACTTATGGCATTTGACATCCAACTTCTTCCCGCATAAATCTCTTTATTGCATTTACATTTTCACACTCTCTTTATCATTAAAGCTTTTATATGAGAGAATATCAGGAAATTATACCATAAATCATTCATCTTTGTTCTTTGTTCTTTTTTTAAAATGGTCATCAAATTTTTTTATTATTATCAAATTTAAGGTTTGTTTTCAAGGAAGTCATCCGAAGGAATCCCGATGAAAATTTACTTATATATGATAATCAAAGAAGGAATATTCTTATAATATTTTTCACATCAATATTAATTTGATTTCATAATATTCATTAAAATTTTCACTTATTTCAAACCTGTATATCAAAATTTTAACATAATAAATAATTAAAAATTTATTGAATACAAATGAAAATTTTAAAATATTTAATTAAAATTTTAAAAACATAAAATTGCTCATTGTGTTTAGAATTTAGTTTAACAAAAATATGATTTTAGTTATTAAATTATAACTAGTTAATATTTAATAATTTAAATTCAAAAAAATTCCAGTAAACTCCCCAAATATTACCTTTTTTAATAAAATAGTTAAACAAAATTTCAAAAAAATTAATTTGTTAATAAAAAATTAATTTTGATATAATTTTAATACTAAACTTCAACTTACTTATTTGAAAAATTTTAAAATATTCGACTCAATTTAAAAAATATAAAACATGTTGATTGTACTTATAATTTACCTTAACAGAAAAATAATTTAAATTATTACTAAATAAAAATAATAATTTATATTCAAAAAAAGTTTATTATGCAAATTTTAGAAATTTATTTTTTTAATAAATTTGTTGAAAAATTTTCAAAAAATTAGTTAATTCATTATATTAATATTTGATTTTGTATTATATTAATTTTTATTTTCAGTTAAATGTTTTAATATTTTTTAAATAAGTAATTTGTGAAGTTAAATATTAAAATTATATCAAATTAATTTTTGATAAATAAATAAATTCTTAAACTTTTTTAAATAATTTTATTAAAAATGTAATATTTTAGAAGTTAAATGGGGAATTTTTTGGATTTAAATTATTATATATTATCTGGTTATAATTTAACAATTAAAATCATATTTTTATTAAACTAAATTATAAACACACCGAATAATTTTATATTTTTAAAATTTTATTTAAATATTTTAAAATTTTCATAATTAATTTATAAATTTAATTATTAAAATTAATTTTTTCATGAGTATCCAATAATTTTTTAATTATTTATTATGTTAAAACTTTGATATATGAGTTTAGAATCTTTTTGAAATAAGTGAAAAGTTTGGCAATTATTATGAAATCAAATTAATATCGATATGAAGAATATTCTAAGAATATTCCTTTTTCGATTTATGGTAAAGTTGAATGATTTATTGTATAATTGATCAAAGGAGTATCGATGAGAAGAATATCTTTGTTAATAGTGCTGAGCATAAAATTATGTTTGAAGCATTTCAGTAGTCATGTATGCGTATATTATTCTTCTATTTATTTTATCAGATTTATTAATTTAACAAATATTTACTTTTAAAATTTTTTTAATATTTTCAATATCTATTTACTTTAATTTTCTTTTATTTGATTTATTAGATATTGTTAAATATTATGATATATATCTTTTGGGTAAAATTTACATAATTATATAAATATGAACATATAAGAGAAATAGAAATAGATATATGTAGATATATATAGATATATATAAATATATGTATATAATATCATTTGATATTTAAAGATTAGTATAAAAGTTTTTTAGTCTAAGCTAATTTTTTTCTAACTAATGGTGTTATATGAAAACATATTTTATTTCAATGATTTTATTATTTTATTAATATTTTTATTATAATATTATATAATATATTTTGATGTATATTTTTATCTACTATATCTATCATATGATATATATATGATAGATATATTTATTTATCTTATGATATAGATGATAGATATGTTTATATATTTTATAATATATGTGATAGATATTTATCTACTATATATATTATAAAGTAAATAATTATTTATCATATCTATCAATTGGTATATAAAAAATTAAATAATAATAATTTTATCAAAATAATAATAAATTTTTAAAATTAAAAATATATTATTTGTTAGTAATTTTTATAATTTTGAGTATTTTATTTGAATTTTATGATTTTTTTTATTATACTAGAGTTTCATCATGTGCTTTGCATATTAGTATAATTTATTTAACCTGTCATTTTTAATAATTTTACATTCTAGTTTTTCAATTTTTTTTAAGTGGTAACATGTTTTATATTATTTATCATTTAAGTATTCTTTACTTATTAAAAATGTTGTTTATAGTATCTTATTATCTATTCATATATAAAAAGATGCAAGCATATGCATTAGTTTATTATATTTATGATGTAATAAATTGAATTATAATACAAAGTAATAATGTTTATTATTTATTTAATAGCAAAATTTCTTTGTACACTGTATTTTTTTTTATATATGTTGGTTCATTCTTTGTTAGATCATACTTTTTTTTTATCAAAATCTCTATAGTTGAGCTTAAAATCCCTCTTGATAATGCAATATATAGTTGTCCATATGAAAAAATATATTTTCGCAAATACACTCTTACATTTGGTATTGTTTATCTCATGCCTTATAATTGTTATTACAAAATACAATCAAACTAGGAATGACTTAATTTTGAATTGGAATGGACATCCTTCACTTTTTGTTGGATTCAATAATATTTTTGATAGTAACATTTGTCTATTAGCATATGTCCAATTTTTATTTTAGCATATATGACATGTTTTAAAATTTTTTTTGCATACCAATCGAGTTTCATTGTACAATGCATTCAAAAGCATCCAAATTTTGTAAAAATATTAGTGGAGAATTAACTTTTAACTATAGCTTATGTGATGATATTCTATTTGATTATAAGCTATTTATAAATTCTTCTTGGTAATTGATGTTTATGTCATCAATTGCATAGTTGAGTACACTTGAGAACATATTTATAAAGTATACTTGAGTCTCTCTTGAGAATATAACTATTATCATCTAATTCAATTTATTAACGTATTCATTTTTCATGGTCAATTTTGCACGATTTATCATGTCTTCTAACGGATATCAAGTTCTCAATAAAATTAAGAAACACCTTATGTATCAATGCCTTATTACTAAATCATTTCTATCCTATACCACTATTTCATTTTGTATGATTATGTTTTTATTACGAGTTGCAAACTGTCGCACCCTAAATTTTGAGCCTCTCGGATTGATTGGGATGAACCGGATTTACCTCATTACTGTTTGCCTTTACGGGCATTCCCGGTTCACCCTGGTGCAGTTCAGGGTTCAATTTAGGGTTGATTAGAGTGTCTTAA
>CANYBF010800003.1:0-14738 GCA_948192965.1 Dalechampia spathulata
AAGATATTGGGTGTCCCTATCAAGAGTAAGGGAGATGTATTTGCAACCTTCAAATCTTACAAAGCCCAGGTTGAACTTGATTTAGGCAATAAGATCAAGTGTTTGAGGATGGATAATGGAGGAGAATATACTAGTAATGAACTTGATAGCTTTTACAAGCAAGAAGGAATCAAAAGGAAGTTTACCACAGCGTATACTCCATAACAAAATGGAGTGGTAGAGTGGATGAACAAAACTTTGTTAGATAGAACAAGAGCAATGTTGGGAACTGCAGGCCTAGATAAGGCATTTTGGACAGAAGCAGTCAACACCGCCTGTTTTGTGATTAATCGATCTCTATCTATAGTAATTGAATTGGAGATATTGATGAAGATGTTGACTGGGAAACTAGTAGATTATTCAAACCTCCATACATTTAAAAGTCCTATGTACGTGATGTACAATGCTCAAGAAATTACAAAGTTGGATCCAAAATCCAAGAAGTGTTTGTTCTTGAGATATGCTGATGGTATTTTGCTAATTGATTAGCTAGATTACTTGCCAAAAGGGGGAAAAATGGAATCAAAATACAACCATTACCATAAGGAATTTTCGTTAGCCTCAACATCTCAATTCTGGCGAACTCCACTTCAAATCTGGTGGCCTCTACTTCCAGTTTCATGGCCTCCACTTCCTATCTTTAGATCAACAATTGATCTCTTACGGCAGTGAACCATGTCGGGTGTAAAGGAAAAGTGGCCTTCTCCAAAATTGACAAAGAAGGAGGGAGGAAATGCGTACTCTTTGCCTATAAATAGGTAGAGGGAGGAAATGCAAACATATCACATAAATCATATATTCTACAATAGAAAAAGAAAAGATAGGAGAGGAAAAATAATTGGGGGTATTTTGTGACTTAAATTATTTATTTCTTTTAATGAAATTCTTTGATCCTTTGTCTATGGTTTTCATCCTAATTTATTTAGGAGTTTTCTATAAAAAATCTATGTGTTTTATTTTTATTTTCTCAAATTTTAGATGTGATCGTGCTTTATCCGATCCATATTTTTTCTACAAGTGGTATCAAAGCTTTGGTTTTTGTTGAAGGAATTTTTATAAAAGGGAGGACATCAAAAAGAAAGAAAAACGATAAGGAATTTTTTCGATGCGGTCTATTCAAAAAATGGACGTAAAACGTCGAAATCGATGAACAGTGAAAACAATAATTTTGAAAGGTGACAGTACTGTGGCGGCACTATAGTAGCTTATTGGACCAAGGTACTGTTCATTTTATTTTATTACTGTAACGGACACTGTAGTGGTTCATTTGAGGTTTTCATACCATTTATTGGCGTCAAGAATCAGGTGACCAAGGGCCGTCTGCCTTCATCTTCCAGGGACATTAGTTAAGATTTTCAAAACAGTTTTTAAGTCAATAGTATTTTCTAATTGATTAGCTAGATTACTTACCAAAGGGGGAAAAATGGCTTCAAAATACAATAATTACCATAATGAATTTTCATTAGCCTTAGTATCTCAGTTGTGGCGAACTCCACTTCAAATCTGGTGGCCTCTGCTGCCAATTTTGTGGCCTCTATTTCCTATCTTTCGACTAATAATTTATCTTTTATGGCGGTCAACCGTGTCGGCTATAAAAGAAAGTGGTCACCTCCAAAATATACAAAGGAGGCAGAGGAATTTTTGACTTGTAATATAAAAAATATTTTAATTACAATTAAGCATGCGGTTTATACGCATACTCTTTGCCCATAAATACGCAGAGGGAGGAAATGTAAACATATCACACAAATCTGATATCTCACGAGAAAAAAATAAAAGAGAGGAGGAAAAATAATAGGGAGTATTTTGTGACTTTTATTATTTATTTCTTTTAAAAAAATTCTTTAATCCTTTATCAATGGTTTTTACCCTAATTTATTTATAGGTTTTCTACGTAAAATCTGTGTATTTCATTTTTATTTTCTCAAGTTTTAGAGGCGATCGTACTTTATTCGGTCCATATTTTTTTACAAGTGGTATCAGAGCTTTGGTTTTTATTGAAGGAATTTTTTTTGAAAGGGAGCATGTCAAGAAGAAGGAAAACTACAAAGAATTTTTTGATGCGATTCGTTCGAAAAATAGATATAAAAAATCAAAATTCATGAATAGTAAAAATAATAATTTTTGAAAGATGATGACACTGTAGCAGCACTATAGCAACGTATTAGGCCAAGGTATTATTCATTTTATTTTATTACTTTAATGAACATCGTAGCGGTTCATTCGGGGTTTTCATACCATTCCTTAGCATCAAGAATCAAGTGAGCAAGGGCCGTCTACTTTTAGTTTTTAGAGACATTAATGAAGATTTTCAAAATAGTTCTTAAGCCAATAGTATTTTCTAATTGATTAGCTAGTTTACTTGATAAAAGGGAGAAAAATAGCTTCAAAATACAACCATTACCACAAGGAATTTTTGTTAGCCTCAACATCTTAGTTATGGCGAACTCGACTTCAAATCTGGCGGCCTCTGCTTTCAGTTTTATGGCCTCTACTTCCTATCTTTCGACCAACAATTGATCTCTTACGACGGCCAACTGTGTCAATCGTAAAGCACAGTGGCCACCTCCAAAATTGATAAAGAAGGAGGCGAATGAATTTTTGACTTGTAATATATAAAAAATTTTAATAACAGCTAGGTATGTAATTTATACGCATACTCTTTGCTTATAAATAGGCAGAGGGAGGAAATACAAACATATCACACAAATCTCATATGCCATGAGAGAAAAATAAAAAAGAGGAGATGAAAAATAATATGAGGTATTTTGTGACTCTTATTATTTAGTTGTTTTAATAAAATTGTTTGATCCTTTATCTATGGTTTTTATCCTAATTTATTTAGGGGTTTTCTACGTAAAATCTGTGTTTTATTTCATTTTCTAAAATTTTAGATGCGACCGTACTTTATCCGGTCCATATTTTTCTACAAGTCATATGAGTGCTTTAGTTTTTGTTGAAGGGATTTTTTTGAAAAGGAGCACGTTAAAAAAAAGGAAAAATTACAAAAAAATTTTGGATGCGATCTGTTCGATTAACAAACGTAAAAAGTCAAAATTCATGAACAATGAAAATAGTAATTTTTCAAGGGTGACTGTACTGTAGCAGGATTGTAGCAGTGTATTGGGCCAAGGTACTATTCATTTTATTTTATTACTGTAGTGGTTCATTTAGGGTTTTCATACCATTTTTTGATGTTAAGAATTAGGTGATCAATGGTCATCTACCTTGATCTTTTAGGGACATTAGTTAAGATTTTCAAAACAGTTCTTAAGCCAATAGTATTTTCTAATTAATTAGCTAGATTACTTGCCAAAAAGGGGAAAAATGGCTTCAAAATACAACTATTACCACAAGGAATTTTTGCTAGGCTTAGCATCTTAGTTCTGGCAAACTCCACTTCAAATCTGGCATCTGTGCTTCTAGTTTCATGGTCTCCATTTCCTATATTTCGACCAACAATTGATCTCTTGCGACGATCAACTATATCGGTGTTAAGGAAAGTGGCCACCTCCAAAATTGATAAAGAAAGAGGCGAAAGAATTTTTAACTTTTAATATAAAAAAGATTTTAATATAAATAAGTAGAAGGAGGAAATGAAAATATATCATATAAATCCCATATCCCACGAGAGAAAAATAAAAGAGAGGAGAGAAAAAATAATAGGAGGTATTTTATGATTCATATTATTTATTTTTTTAATAAAATTCTTTGATCCTTTGTTTATGGTTTTACCATAATTTATTTAGGAATTTTTTACGTAAAATTTATATTTTTTATTTATATTTTCTCAAATTTTAGATGTGACCGTGCTTTATCCGGTCATATTTTTCTACAAGTGGTATCAGAGCTTTGGTTTTTGTTGAAGGAATTTTTTTGAAAGGAAGCACGTCAAAAAAAAGGGTAAATTACAAGAAATTTTTTGAAGCGATCCATTTGAAAAACGGACGTAAAAAGTTAAAATTTATAAACAATGAAAATAGTAATTTTTGAAAGGTGATGGTGTTGTAGCAGCACTATAACAGTTTATTGGGCCAAGGTACTGTTCATTTTATTTTATTACTATAGCAGATATTGTATTGGTTCATTTAGGGTTTTCATACCAATCATTGGCATCAAGAATCAGGTGATCAAGGGCCATCTATCTTGATCTTTCAGAGACATTAATCAGAATTTTCAGAACAATTCTTAAGCCAATAGTATTTTCTAATTAATTAGCTAGATTTCTTACCAAAGAGGGGAAAAATGGCTTCAAAATACAACCATTACCATAAGGAATTTTTATTAACCTCAGCATCTCAGTTCTGGTGAACTCCACTTCAAATTTGGCGCCCTCTGCTTCCAATTTCGTAGCCTCCACTTCCTATCTTTCGAGCAACAATTAATCTCTTGCGGTGGTCCACTATGTCAGCTGTAAAGGAAACTGGCCGCTTCCAAATTTGACAAAAAAAGAGACGAAGGAATTTTTTGTTTGTAATATGTAAAAACATTAATTACCCCTAGGTACGCAGTTTATACACGTACTCCTTACCTGTAAATAAGCAGAGAGAGAAAATGCAAACATATCACACAAATCCCATATCTCACAAGAGAGAAATAAGACATGAGAGGAAAAATAATAGGTGTTTTGTAACTCTTATTATTTATTTCTTTTAATAAAATTTTTTATCATTTGTCCTTGATTTTTATTCTAATTTATTTTGGAGTTTTTCACATAAAATTTATGTATTTTATTTTTATTTTCTCAAATTTTAGGCGTGAACCTGTGTTATCCGGTCCATATTTTTCTACAAGTGGTATCAGAGCTTTGATTTTTGTTGAAGATATTTTTTGAAAAGGAGCATATTAAAAGGAAGGAAAAATTACAAGAAATTTTTTGATGCAATCCGTTGGAAAAATGGATATAAAAAATAAAATTTTGTGAACAGTGACAATAATAATTTTTGAAAGGTGACGGTACTGTAGTGGCACTGGAGAAGTGTATTGAGCCAAGGTACTGTTCATTTTATTTTATTATTGTAACAGATACTGTAGTGTTCATTGTAGCAAATGTACTATACCGGTTCATTAAATTGCCAGTAAGGACATCCAAAGTGTCGTAAAAGTGCAACAACAACAATTCCCTATAATAATAATAGTAACATCAACATGGCTTAATGTGGCTTAATTAATTAAATAATAATAATAATAATAATAATAATAATAATAATAATAATAATAATAATAATATTATTATTATTATTATTATTATTATTATTATTATTATTATTATTATTATTATAAGTAAACATGAATATGTAAAAAAGGGATCAAAAATGTTGTGGAAATAAATTGTTTATTTAATGTTAGAATATCTAAATTAATAATGATAACATGTAAGTAAAAATAATTATATTTGATAATGAAATGAATTTGTTTTGGAATAATTTTTTTTAAAAATAATATTTTTAGAATAAATAATGTAGTTTAAATGAATTTGTAATATTGCAGTAATGAATTTGTAATTAGAGGCTTATTGTATAAAATTATGTTATGTTTGTTACTAATATAAAATTGTAAATATTAGTTAAATAACATATTAAATTTTTTTTGATAAAAATATTATGAAGTTTGGAAGTTTTTTGAAATTGAGAAATCTACATTGCAAGATTGATTAAGGTAATGCATATATATAATTAATGTTTATTCAATGCGAACTTGATTGAAGCACTATAAATTAAGTTAATATAATAAATGAAGAATATTTAAGGTTTAAATTTAAATGGAAAATATAAGTAGTTAAAATATGGTAATAATGAAACATTAAATTTTGATTTTTTTGTGAAAGTCGAATATTACTAGGAACTAGAAAATGGTAAATGTGGTGATATAATTATAAAATTTAAATTTAAAAATACAATAGAAAATTAAAATAAAAGGAGAGACAAAAAAAATTGGATTGTTGACTTGATTTTGTTTAGGAAATTAAAAATTATTTTATGCAAAAAATAATTTTAAGCATTTTCATTGAATAATGCAAGGAGATAAAGTTATATGTAAAAATTATGTAATTTAAATTAAGTAATTATTGTAATTTAAATTAAGTTATATATAAAACTTATGTAATTAAAATTAAGTAATTATAAATAATTAAATAAGAAAATTTTTATTGAAATTATTTTTAAAATTGATATTTATGAATTCTCATATTTGATGTTAAAATTAAAGTGATTTATGAAGTAAAAAAAGAAATAAACATTATTGGATAACGAATTAATAAGTGAATAGTTTATGGAAAATTAGATTAAATTATAAATATTTAGATTTTGAGTTTACATTATGCTCCTTTAGTAATTGTGTATGCCATTTATTTTATTTGTAATTCTCTGAAATTTGTAATCAATTATTTATTCTAGTTTGCACTCCTATTATGTGTTCTCGCTTTCTTTTATTTATCGTTATTTTATATTATGATGTTATATTAATTTGTTATGATGGTATTGCATATGAATGTATATTTATGGTCTTGAATGATAGAAAAAAGTGTATTTAGGAATAATTAATTAATTAACTTTGTAAAATTAAATATAAAACTCATACAAAAGATATTTTCACCACCCAACCTATCATTTATGACAAGTTTGAATAGCAATGAATCATTTTTCGTATCCAGGTAACGACTCTATGAGACCTAAATATAGGTTTATTCATTCCCCTGAGGATTGCCTAAGGAAAATTGCTCTTTGCTCCAAGCGGACCCCAATGCCATGGTTGTATATCATTCTATGCTAGCCTAAAAACTTACCCATAATGTTGACTCCATTAGGCTACTATGGTGAAGAGTAGTGGGTGAGTTATTACCTTCGTCTCCATTTCAATTTGTCTCGAAATAACCATGTGATTGTAGGTGAGTTATTATCTTGGTCTCCATTTCAATTCCTTGTTAACGTACTGACAATTATCAATGATTCCTTGACCAGATAGACCCGAGGTATAGTTCAAGTGATCGATGATTTCTTTACTTGCTAGATGCTTACACACTATAACAGTAGACCTTAGCCTTATTACTAGACTCAAACCTTGTAAATAACCTTAACAACTTACAATATAGGATTCTATTAAGCATGTGAAATGTAAGGTGTATAGTTGAATTTAATCCCTAAAGTTTACATAATAGTGCATATTGGACAATAATTTTTTTCTCATTTAGATGTTAATATTTTTAACCTAGTTGATTTTGATCACTAATAATTTAAAATTACTTGAATTTAACCCTTTACCATTAACACAGTTGCATCTTCCATTTAGTAAAATAAATAATATTGGTATTGAAAATATTTTAATGAATAGAAAATGATATGAAATTTTTTAACGAACTTTGTCACAAAACAAACCTACAAGAATATTATTATTTTATTATATTTGCATAATATTAATAAAGAAAATGAATATTTTGGTAGAATTAGGAAAAAATAATTTCATTTAATTTGAAATATTGAATTTAGTAATGATGAATAAAGTTTTAAATTTATCAATTCAATTATTAAATAATTAATAAATTTAAAACAAAATTATAATAACTTATAATTAAATAGAATACGTAACTTTATTAATGGATAAGGGTCAAATTTGTCTAATTTTGATTCATTAATGATTAAAATGGAATACTTTAAACATTTTAATATCCAAATTATAGAAAAAAAAATATGTCTAATGTGTACTTTTAGGTAAAGTTAGGAGGTTAAATTCAACTATATGCCTAAACTGAATGTGTTCTTGAAATTATCAATTAATCGATGCATTTATGCATAATAAATTGATAGGAAATATAGGGTATGTTCCATCTTGCTTAATATATTGGGTTGGTCAACAAGTCAATTAACATATCAATGTTGACTACCATAATGGCCAATCAAAATGGATATACATGATAAAGATAATGATTATATTAGGTACCAAAGTCATCATCATATCAATCATTTTTAGATATTCAATGTTACATATGCTTAGACATATGTCGTTTAGTGCTTTTCAAATTAGGAGTGAAGGAGATGTTTACATTATGTCTGAGATAATTAGCTACTTTCCTGGTTTATAATTTATAGAGTTGTATATTGACTTCACTAATAGAGAAAATTAGAACAAGGTCTTAGAACATCTCAATATGAATTAGGTGATTGTAGTAGAGGTGTTCATCGAAATGATATCTTCCTCATATAGTAAAATACCTTACTTACATTTCATTGCTGGTTGCATGAAATATAATATCGATTATAAAACTTTGGTTCTCCCTTTTAATATGCTTGTCTTCGCCATTCAATATTGCTTAAAACCATTCATCCCCCTTGGATATAAGGATTACTAGCCTAAATATTTTGGGTTACCTATCATTCTAAACCCTAAATGGAAAAGAAAAAAAGGAGGTCAAAGTCAATTTGTTTTCATAATGAAATGGATTGGTCTACATAAGGTGGATCAAACTTTTGTAGTAAATGTGCTTAAATTGGTCACAATGTGCAGACATGTGGAAGGAGTTAGCATTTAACTTTTCAATTAATTTCAAACATGTAACTTATGTAATTATATGTTTAACTCTTTATAAATGATTTATACTTATTTCCTCAAAATTTCATGCAATCCTTAATTTATGTACTGTCTTTAATTTATAAATGATTATTAGAAGTATCATGAAAATGTAATCCTTATAATTGGACATTACTAATCATTACTATCTTAATTTCATAGTGAGATCTACATCACATTCAAAAAAATATCTCTACAATCTATGAAGGAAATAAGTGCAATGTTAAAGTCATGGAAAAAGCCTGAATAAGTAAGACTCTATCACTTTAAAACCTTTCTTTACATTACGTTAAATCCTTCCTTTCTTCATGTTTCTATCTAATTTTAGGATCCTATTGAACACGTCTTCCACTTCAAGCATCTCAAGTAATACCCATTATATGAAGAATTCAAGGCAATTTTGAATAAATCTAATAAATAACTAATGTTCTAACCATTATAGGAGAGGTTCCTAATCCTGTATTGTATATGATCAATGCATTCAACATGTCACTTATCATTGCATTTAGTAAGGAATATGATCCTTGACATTGCCTACTTTCTATGTCTATATGATAAATGACCTGTCTCTAATCCATCTTGGCTTAGAATTGCAGTTTTCTATATCATAGCATAATTTCTATTTGTACAACCATCTTCTGAAGGCGATATCATGATATAGCCCATAATTGATCATATGGAATATGGGAAGATCACATTTTCTGTAGTTTTAGTAGAAACAATCACCAATCTAAATAATATCAAATGGGGTCATTCAAATCACTTCTCAAACAATATACTTCTAATTCATGTATATATATCCTCAATTCTATTGATTACTGACTTTTCACACCTACTATTTTCAAAATATATTCATAAAAATTAAAGCAACTTGAACCATTATTTTGTAAGTTTGGTTACAAGAGAAATTAGGGATTCTTGCACCACCAAATGGTGACCATAGTACATACAATCCATAAAGCCATATGAGATGAAAATCTCTCCTTCCTAATGTCAGTAATATGACATATGATAATTGGGTGATAAAGCCATATGAGATGAAAATCTATCCTTCCTAATGTTAGTAATATGACATATGATAATTGGGTGATAAAGCCATATGAGATGAAAATCTCTCCTTCCTAATGTCAGTAATAGGACGTATGATAATTGGGTGCAATGAATAACTACCATACTTGATGGTGAGATTCGTTGGTTTTACCCATGGTGGAAGATAACACATGTCACTATTAACACCTACATTCATTGTATCCTCCTGCCTGGATTTTGATTTTGTACTCATTATAGTCCTCTAAGAGTTTGCTATCAATTTGGCATAGAGCAATCCATACCCAATCTAGTATCGGAGTTTGACGGGGGCTAATTGATCCTAAGGTTTATTGACCAAATTAAAAATACCTAGCCTCATCGTACCATTTTACCCATACTATGTCCAAGGGTTGGTAACCTTATATTTGACATCTATTGCTTATGGGTTTTAGTGTTAGGGATGGAGTCTAATCCAATAATTTATGTTGATAAAACAATAGAGATGATTAAGACTTAAAAAGATGAAGAGAGAAAGAAGAAGAGAAGGAAACCATAAATTTAAAACACAACTAATATATATGTATTAGTATTACAATCCTTCCTAATATTCAATTTATCATTGATCTTACTTTTGTATTTTCTACGTTAATATTTATGACATATGTTATTTCATTATCTAAATCATACACTTATGGATGTTTGTTAAATACAATGTATCATGATATATATTATGCATTTGTAATATTATATTTTTTGGATGGAATAAATAAGTATTTACTCTACCATGATGTTTTAAATAGAAAATAATCATCCACCTAAGTGACTTATTTTTTTATTTTATCTATAAAGCAAATTACAACATAACTTGTAATCCAAAATAAAGAGATCATATTAACCTAAGACCTCATGATCCATCTCTATTATAACAGTAATCACAATATAGATTGTAAGAAGTTTGGTTTGATCAGGTACACTATAGTTAAAATACCAACTCCTAAATATTATTGCTTGTTAAATGTTCCTGTATTTGATATTTTTATTTTTATTTTTAGGTCAACATTCAGGTTATTCACTATAGATGAGCCATATCACTACGAGGTCAAGTTATTGAAGAATTAGATCCTCGTATAAAAAATATAATTAAGAATTTATGCTTCAGTGGATTGTTGAAGATATGTTACTTCAATTTGGATAATCACCTGATCACAACACTACTTGAGAGATGGAGACTAGAAACACACACATTCCATTTACTATAGGGTGAATGCATAGTGATATTGGAAGATGTTGCAATAATTATTGGTCTTTCTATTGATGGCCGTCCTCTTATTGGTTATACTTAATGTAATTAGAATGGTATATGTGCATGCTTACTTGGTGTCAAACCACCTACTAATGCTAAGAGGGGTGTGAAATTGAAACAAAGTTGGATAGTAGAGGAATTCAATCCTCTTACATAAGATTCTTCTATTGAGGTGTTGCATTACCATGCAAGGTCATACATCTTAAGACTACTGTATAGCCAAATATTTAGTATCATTATAATTGGTACATTGAGTTTATTCTATTTGCTATTCTTAGAGGATTTAGACTAAATGGAGTAATATAGATGGGAATCTGCTTGTTTAGCATATTTATATTGACAATTATGCATTTCATGTAGATATCCGTTAATTTCTTAAATTGTTGGTCCTCTATTCCTCTTGTAAATTTAGGCTTGGGAGAGATTTCCATTGTTAGCACCTCGTATCACTCCTCATCCCCTCTCATATAATGCTCCCTATAGAAGAAGGTATTCATATCCATTGATTTGATTTGATTTCCATCATTCAATTTTAATGCTAAAATTTAATTTATAATTTGCTTCATTGGAGGAGTTCACCTAGAAGTTTTACAGAGGTTCCAACTTATGTAATCTCTAATATACGGTTGAGGCTTGATCTTTTAAGAGCTATTGAAGTATACTTTTCGAATCTTTATTATACATCTAATATTTTCCATATATGCCTTTATGCAACAAATAAATAATCTCATTAACCAGAATGTATGGAAAGCCATATAATGAAGATGTTTTGATGGTTCTACCTCATCAATGCTTACATTGCTGACATATTTAGAGGTTTATTATTTCAATGTTATGCATCCATATAGTGGAGTGGCACCAACCTGATAAGGTACCTTATTAGTTTGAACTTACTCAATCTATCCTTTTTTCACTATTACAAATAAAAGATCTATATCACACTAACTTGATGCATCCAACTATGAATTAGATGGATAAATGTTCAAGATGGGTGTTATTATGGGAGAACATAAATCAATTAATTATTCAATCTCTTGTAACTTTTCCACACATGCATTACCATTTAGAATAATGCATAATGAGTCACAAGAAGGTGTATCTTATTTAGCACTACACAGTTTGGAGCTTTTATAAATTACTAATCTCAAAACTCTATTTATAGTTGTTTATATGTTTTACACCAATTTTTAATTACTTTTATATTATTTATGTTTTTATAGGCTAATTCCCTTGAGCATATATCATTATCTTCTCAGGTGGATTTATCTTAATAACTTACTCGTGGTGCTTAAGGAGCATTACAAGAGCAACATCACATGATAGCCTTACCACCTCCTCAATTAACCCCTCAATTGGTTACTTATCCTTTTATTGTTGATGATCAACCTTCATTTCCAACTTCCTCTTGTGGTACACAACATACCGATCATCATAAACGTAAACATGAGGCTGTCCCGATTCCACGCACTGTATCTTATCATCCAATTCCACCTCTTATATCTTTACAAGATCATCAATCATAAAAGTCAAACCATCTAATTCTTTTTCTCATTTTACCTTTTAGCTTACAAAAACCTTTTCATTTGTCCTACCACCTTATCATGTAGCTTACTCTTCTTCATTTATCTAACCATCATATAAGGTGAGACAATCTTCTTTATTCATCCTATGATATTTCACATAATGGTATGCATATTCTTTTCCTTATAACCAACCTATTATCCACTACAAAAATTGAATAGAATAGCTACAAAACTTTACCGTAGCTAAAATAAAAATTGTCATCGTTATTGCCCAACCTATTATTGACATAAAATTTTTTGCTATGGAACTAGTTCTATCACTAAATCTGTAGCTAAATGGCTACCGAACTAGTTCCGTCACTAATTCCGTAGCTAAATAGCTACAGATTTTCATAGCTATTTTTATCACTAAATCTGTCACTAAATGTAAAGATTAATTTATTTTAATATTTTGATATTTTTTAAAATATGAAAAATTGGATTTAATTATCATTAAATTTTATATGAACTTATAATTGAAATTAAAATTAAAATATTAATAAATAAAATTATGAGTATTATAAAAATTATTAATTTTGCTAAATTTCATCTCAGATCTGATAATCTAATGCAACAACCATAATATAGCAATATCTAGATGTATAACAAAAAAATTAAAGCTGGTATGGAGCCACTAATTGAAGATTAAAAAATAAAGGCTGAGATTGCTGAAAATATTAGAAGATGATTACCCAATAACTCTACTATAATAATTAAAAAAGAAACAATTACTGAAAATAATGGTACAAAGTAGTTACTTTTGGATCCCTTAGATAATGGATAATTTCTTCTAGCTCTGTCTTTGCCTCATCAACACCTTTTACATCAGTAAATTTGATGTTACATTCCATGCTAGGTTGCACCTCTTCATGCTAAGAGCTCCTATAGCAGAAATTAAGAGAAAAGCTAGAGCATTGCTATGCATAGTACGCCAGAGCTGCTCTTTAAAGTTTCCACCCTCTGTTACGACCATATGAATAGGTGCAGTAGTAGTTCCAAGAATACCATCTTTTGAAGTTTTTCCTATGTCATGAAAGCAGAAGGAGCTCTAATGCTTTCCTCTTATCTTACTAAGCCATAAATGCCTATAGGTTTGAAGCTGGTTTTTAATGAACCCAAAGCATAAAAATGACAATTGAAACCTCTTCTTCCAAGGAACCAAGGAGGTAGATTTGAACTTGGAAAATTCTAGATACTTGGAAAAGTTATGAAAGAAGTTTTCAAGAAAAACATGCATCTGATTTAAGAAATACAAATGACTTATGCTCTTATAATAACTCAAGATTTTCTTAGTCTTAGCAATGAGAATTTTTTGATAAGGTAATGCACAATCTCCATGCTAACCCCTCTGTAAGGTTTTAAGCAATTCATTGCCATTAAGCTTATCACTAGCTTCATCTTTATCATGGATTCTATGACCAAACCTGCCCACATAGCTCGATCTAAACCTCCTCTCACTATTGGAAAATCCAATTCCTACACTAAACAATGGTTAAAATGGATAAATACCAGAAATCAACGCAATTCCAATGAAGATGTTCATTGACTTCACTTATGTAATGATTTTTATAAAAGTTCATTCAATTAACACCATAATGTCACAAAACAAACGAGCTGCTAGGATGAAAAATAAATGATGAACACAAGCTCTGTGGAACTCTTTATCTTACCAACCAAAATACAGCAACAAAAAGAGAGTATTTTGACTCTGTACAGATCTTGGTTCTTCACCAAATTACAATAATTTCTTGATAATCGTGATAAGTTCTTCACTTAATGAATCAGTAGCAACAAATCTGTTCTTTCTTCCTCTCTGCCCAATCTTGTTAGCACTTCTTTACTAAACCTACCCATAAGAACAATTAAATTAACTCCTTGGGTTGATAATTTTGATTAAGGAAACCAAAGATTTCATTTAGCTAAAAGGTTTTCACGAAATTATTTCGGTTGAGGGAGGAAGAGGACATTGCAATCCCTAAATCCTCTTTCACTCCATGAAAAGGTGCCTTGATGCACGGACCGTTTATAAATCACTTAAAGGTGGAATATTTTAATATTGAAGAAGTAAGTGGAACATATAATAGAAAGGAAGATTTATTATTAGATGAAAACAATATATCATGATATTTAAATAATATATTTGTTCAATCAAATCTATATCTATATCAATTATAATTAAGATTAATATAGCCTCTGCTTCAGTTAATACTTTATCTGTTGTTTTTTGTCTTTTAATCGGCTTT
>CANYBF010800168.1:0-15987 GCA_948192965.1 Dalechampia spathulata
GTGGTTTCGATAAAATTTTCACTTTGCTCTTTTGAGCTTTTAACTCAATTCTTATCATATATCTATCAACATAATCATAATTCCATATCATTTTTACATCAATAACATATATAAACATGATATATTATCAATTTATGGATGCACAGTAAGTCATACAATTCAGGATGTGATATAATCAATGCATAGCCTCAAATTACCATCCTTCTTCTTTACAAAAAGCACCAGAGCTCCTCATGGTGAGGAACTTAGCTTAATGAATCCCTTGTCTAATAACTCATGCAACTGCACCTTTAATTCTTTAAGTTTAATGAGTGCCATTCTATATCATGGATATCAAGTTGGTTCCTAGTAATACTTCTATTCTGAATTCTATTTCCATCTCAGGTGATAACCTTGGCATTCTGAAAAGACATCCTCAAAATTCTTTACAGTGTAAACATCTTTAAGTTAAGGAATCCCATTCCGAGTGTCAATCACATGAGTCAAATATGCATGACACCCTCCTCTCAATAATCTTCTAGCCTTAACTACTAAAATTAGATTCATAGGTATTGTGCCTTGAATACCCAGCATAATTACCTCCTTATATGGCTCTTACGCAAAGGTAACTTGCTTTTTATGATAATCTATAATTGCATGGTGTCTAAATAACCAATCCATTTTTAAAATCATATCATAATCCTTAAAAGGCATTTTTATAAGGTTTGCTAGAAATTTTATCCCTTGTATTTTGAGAGAACAATCCTTAACATTTTATTGACCACTATCTTATGGCCCATTGGGCTAGAAATTAACACATTATAGTTCATCCTAGTAGGTTTCATAGGATATTTAGAAGTACAAGTAGCATTAATATAAGAATGTGTTGATTCAAGATTAATCCATGCTAAAAACATCATAGTTAAAGAGAGAAAATATACCTGTCACTACATCAGGAACATCAACATTCTCTTTTTGTCTTATAGGATACACCATTGCAGGAGCATTAAAACCCTCAGAAAGTTGAGCTATACTAGGTATAACCATTATTAGTGCTCCACCTTGACCACTTTGACCCCTCTTCTAGAGCTTCCAGTAGCAAGTGATTGTGGTCTCCTCACAGACCCTTCTAATTATTATAGAGTCATAGTGCCTTTAGATCATATGCATTCCCTAGCAAAGTGATCCACTTGTCCACAAGTGTAACATCCTCTATCTAATCCTCTACAAACTCCTCTATATTGCCTCCCATATATGTTACATGTGGGAGTCACATAAAAATGTGCTTGGGTGCTTGTAGATGTGCTATGAAAAGTAGAAATACGTTGATTTTAGAACCTTGATAGGGTTAATCAAAAAGTATTTTGCCTCTAATGGTATAATGTGGCTTGGAACTTCACCTGCTTCCTTACTTGATTTCCATGATCACTAGCATTCTTCCTCTCCACTTCCAACCTTGCACTCTTTCTAGCTTGAATGCCTTCTTATTTTCAAGCACTATTTACTGGTGTAGAAAAGTTTATATAGGTTACTGCGGCTACTAATGATTACAAGTCTTCATTAAGGCCTTCCTCAAACCTCTTCATTCACTTTCCTTTAATATCCACTAGGCTCCTTGCATATTAACTTTATCTCAAGAACTCTTGTTCATACTCATTCACTATTTTAGTCTCTTGAGTGAGTGAGGTGAATTACCTAAGCTTTTAGTCTGTGTACAAGGTTGGCACAAACTTTACATTAAATTATTAGACCAAAGCATCCCATGTGATAATGTAAGGCCTTGCTAGTGAACTAGGTAGAGTCTTCCACCAAGAGTAAGCATCTCCTTGTAAGAGTGATACCAACCCTTCCACCTTTTATGCATCAGTACAATGCATCTCTTCTAATACCCTTTTGATTTGCTCTAACCATTGCTCTACTACCAATGGGCCGGTGGCCTTATAAAATGGTTATGTTCCACTCTTTCTAAGGTTCTTGATGCTGAAGTCACTATGTTCATTAAGCCTCCTTCATATCTCAAGCATCATTTCATCTTGTACATCAACTGGAGCTTGATTTCCAACCTCTGGTTCACTAAGCCTCCTTGATATAATATCAACACCTCTTTATAGTTCATTACCTCCTGCCACTTGAAGAGTAACACTTTTAACTTCCTTAGTGAGGATTTCTAGTCCTTGGTCTTCATTATTGATGTTATCAGCTATAATTACTTCCTTCTACACTTACAAACAAAAATTAACTTATTAAAGATAATCATTCTTAAACTACCATAATGTTCCCTTATATTAACATTCCTCTAAAACAATATAACATGCTTAGGTAATACTCATAGCATTTCAAACTATCTAAATTCACTTATATAAACTAATGTTTAATATCTCCCAAACAAATCTAAGAATGATATTCATAGTGCCATGATTCAAAGCCACTACCTTTGAATGTTAATTAAAAATAAAACTTATGCTTTTCAGATAGTTACCTATAAATCACCAAACCTAGGTTTTTATACTACTTTAACATATAATACCATTACCCTATCTGCAGTTAAGGTAAAAGAGTCTCATGCTCCCAAATCATACTCAAAAGTGAAACTCTCAAGCACAACCCAAGGGATGGAAAATCAATACCAAATACATTTGCCTAAATCTTGAAAATAGTCCTAAATAAAATATCAAATAAAAATTATGAAAAATAATTTCCATTTCCACACTAAACAAATTCAAACATCTGAGATTCAAGATATGTATGAAAGTAGAATCATAGTCACTAGATATCATTCATTCCATATGCTTAATAGATCTCAAAATAAGAATCTTAATATTACATTTAATTGAATTACTACCCAATTGCCCCATTACAATCCCCTTTATGAGTAACCTTATCAAATGTACAAAAATAATGCTTAAGGTTAACATCCTTTCATATAAGCATAAACTAATCTTGATTGTAGCATTATCCTCATTGAGGCTCCCTACCTATGATAGTCATACACAAATAACTATCACTAAGTACAATGCTTAATGTTACATGAATTCTAATCCAAAATAATTAGAATTAATAATAGTTTAAATAATAAATAGATTCAAATTCAAAACCCTCACATACGTAAGTATATGTAATAATTCAAGGAAAATCATAATAGTTTTAACATACAAGTTTACACATTCATAACATTAACCTTTCAAACTCAAAGATTTTAACACCTCATACAATACACATACTCCTATAAATTAGCTAATGAATCCCTCTCTCTCATTAGAACCCATTAACTACTCTATAAGAGAACTTTATGTCTCAACACATTTCCTTCTTAACATTATGAAATTTTGTACCTTGAGTTAGACCTTGAACCTTAAAAGGTCAAAATTTCTAGAAAACTCACTTGACCTTCTCCTAATATTCTAGAATTTTAGACTTCTAGTTGGACCTTGAACTTCTCAAGGTCTAGAATTCCAAAAAACTTATTTGACAATCCTACATATTATGAAATATTCAATGTAATTAAGGTTCCTTAGCCAAGTAGGAAATTGATTTCTCAAAACATTCACATCATGACTAAGAACCGGGATTGATCTAATGATATTCATATCATGGTAAAGTAAGAAGTAACTCTCCTAAACATTCACATCATGACCAAGTTATTATCATTCACATCATGGCATGCAATGCATCAAGTAGGTGGGTATAAAAGAATCAATTAACCATTTTTCATAAATCCATGAACATAACTTACTCACAACCAACTATACTATTTTTCATAAATGAAATCCTCACTTTTCAATATAGGTGTTTGGTTTAAATATACATAATTACATATAGAATGTAGAATTTCAAATATATTTTTCCTAATATACATTTCTATAGATAAGCTTCCTAATAAGATGAAGAATAATAAATGCTTTATTTTCCAAAAAATTTATTAAATAACATTAAATTCACTTTAAGTTTAAAACTACATTTATCATAAAGATTAGAGTTAGAATTCATGTACAAACCTCAACCTCTTCTTTAAAGTACTAAAAGATTTTTTCCCCTTTCCCCTCCTTGAACTTCTTCTAGCTAAATCCTTAATTTCATAACCCTAGACCCAAACAATACACAAAATCATTTCTCTAACCTACATACATATCATTAGTAGATAGAAAACCAAATAAAGTTCTATATTCTTTACTTTAGAAGCTCCAAAATCTTGACCTAATGAATAATTATAAGATTACTATTTACTTCACTAAACCTTCAAATTCTTCTTATTTCATAAGCTTCACTCTCTTTTTGATTCAAATTATGACTTAATTTGAGTGGGTGAAGTTTATTGACTAATTAATGTATGAGTTATGTTAGGGTTTTTAGTAGAAATGGGTGGAAATGAGTAAGAAGATGAAGAAATAAGAAGGGATAGGGTGAGCTAATTGAAGAAGGAAGTTGGTCCTTTGAACTATTTCACCCCTCATTTACTTAAAAATTACATGTCCAAGGGGTATAATAGGTCTCAGACATCTTTAACTAAATTATGCACCCAAACATCTTTAACTAAATTTCATTCCAAAAATAATACTTCAAAGCTTTTAATTACATTTTTGGTTTCTTTCTTGATTACTATAAAAGTCTAATTAAATTCTATAAAAAAATTTTAAAGCTCTGAAATAAATTTAAAAAATTCCAAATGAATATAATAATAATAATAATATCTAAAATTACCTCTTATCTTAAAGTCTCTATAAACTTTTAGGCCCAAAATTCCAAACGTTACAGTGAAATACCAGATTCACCATAATGTGTTTTGTTGCCATATTATCATAACTTAGAGAAATTGGCATTTGAATCAAGATCTATAAATCTTTTAGCAATTAAGTTAGCTATTTAATCTTACATATAATGCTACACATGCTTCTATAGTATGCCTCTATCGAAGATCTGTTAATGGTTTTTTATTCCTTAACTTTCTAGGAAACTAGAGATTCACTAAAGAATATACAATAACTAGGCATAGACCTCTTGGTATCTGGGTATGAAGTGGAGTTTACATCATAAAAAGCTTAGAGAGAAGAATCTATATCCTTTTTAAAACATAATATATTGTTTAGTGTCTCTTTTAAATATCTCAGTATTATTATTGTTGCATCCTAATGTTGCTATCGTGGCTCTTGTATATACTGGCTAAGTTTTCGCATGGCTAAAGCTATATCTGAATGAGTCAAATTCAAATACATAAGCTTTTTGATTAATCTCTGATACCTCTTTGGGTGAGTAAACACTGCTTCTATAGTTTTATCTATTTTGTATCATGTATTCATTAATAACTTCGCTTCTTTTCATGTTTCCAGCCCTGTCTCTTTTAAGGTATCTTTAATAAATTTCTGCTAACTAATCAACATCCTCTTAGGTGATTTAGCCACTTCTAAAGCTAGAAAGTATTTTACATAACCTAAATCTTTAATGGTAAACATAGCATGTAAGTAATCCTTCACCTTCTATATATCATTTTGACTAGCCCTTGTAATAAGCAAATCATCTACGTACATTAGTAAAGATAAGAAATGTTCTCCTTCCTCTTTCATAAACAAATAAGAATCTATTACAAATTGCTTAAATCTAAATGCCTTTAAACTGTTAGTCAATTCCTTATTCCATTATCTCCCTACTTATTTAAGCCCATACAAACTTTTATATAATCTAGATACTTATCCATCTTTAGCTTTAGCATACCCTTCTAGTGGTGTTAGGTATATTTCTTCTTCCAAATGTCCATGGAGATATGTATTATTTATGTCAAATTGATGCATTGCCTAGTTTTTCTTAACCGTTACTATTAAAAACACACAAACAATAACTAATTTTCCTATAAGAGCAAAACTATCATGATAATCAATGCCATGTTTTTTATTGTACCCCCTAGCTACTAATCTTTCTTTAAACTTTTCCACTATACCATTAAATTTGTATTTGACCTTGTATACCCACTTGGATTGAATAGGTCTTTTTCCTTTTAGTAACTCATTAATTCTCCATGTATCAGTTTTTTTAGTGCATCTAGCTCAATTTGTATAATAGTTATGCATTGTTTATCTTTCTTTGCTTCCTGATATGATTATGGTTCATGTATATAAAAGACTTATACCATGAAGTAGGTGTAAGTGTTTGAGAACTATAGTGTAATACAATTAGTAACTATGTTTACATTGCTTGAGTATCTTTGTAAGAGATTATTATATAAAATTGAGCAACATAATCATTTAGCCAAGCTGGTTTACTAATGTTTTTATTACTCCTTCTAACTTCTTGAATTAGTTCAATAATAGGTGGAACAAATTTTGAAATTTCTATGAGGGTAAGATCACTATGAACTTGAGGGTTTAGGGTAGGATCATTATAATCTTAAAGGTTTTAGTTTAGTAAGATCTCTGGTAATATTTCTTTTAGAGTTTGAAATTCAATATCTGGTTCATTTAGGGTAATAAGTATGATGATTTTGCTAGTAATAGAAATATATCTAAATATTAAAGCAACCAAAAATCAAAAGAAAAATTAATCACATCTTAGTTAAAATATATGAAATGTAAATATAAAGCAAAATGATATATGAAATGCAAAATGCATATTAATGCAATGCATAACTCCTAAACTTGCTTTAACAATGCCTTTAAAAGAGTACAAGCATAATCATATTTATTGAAATTGACTTTATATATCATATTAATATATATGTGTTAGGTTTTTTGATTTCCTATTAAAAAATTTTAATGTTTACAAAAAATCCTATTTTAATTTTCTATGATTTTTAATCTAGCAACTAGTGGTACGATTGTACCATATTTTGATATGGTCATGCCACATCTTGTTAAATTCATCAAGAGCTTTTTGGTTTGGTGTTTTGAGTTACAATAGGTAGCCATATGACTATACCACATATTATTAGTTAATTTACTTTGTTTTGGTTGAGCCAAAATGATTTCATTCATAAAGGACACGTACGGTCGTATCACTTGACCATATGATTATATACAACTTACAAACCTATTTTTCTAATACCTTTAAAGATAATTTATAATGATTATAATTGCATTTATTACATTAGTAACAGGTCTCTATAACAAGATAAAGATATTTATTACTAAAAATTATTAGTAACAAGTATGTAACTTGATTCTTTTTGTTGAATTACAATTTTCTTTCTCATTATTGAATATCTTAAGCTCTTTATTATTGTTATATTTATTACTCTTATTATGGGTTGGTGAGAGCAATTATTTAGGATAATTATTGTAATTAAGAGATTTTTTATGAGATTGACATTGATTATACAAGTTTTAGTATAAGTTTTGAAAATAATAAGGATTGATTCTTGATTGAAGAATCAATTTGTCTAATCTTGTAAAAGATAGTGAAAATATAAGTGGTTGCTTAGGTAAGTGGATATAGGTAAGAATTATGATGGACCATTGTAAAAAAATGTTTTCATGGCTAAAACTATGCTTAATGAGTGGTTACTTAGGTAAGTGAACATGATTAAAACTATGCTTTATGAGTATCAATTATCTTCTTACTTTTAGGTAGAAGTTTCAATATAACTTGTTGTTTCAAATAAAGTTTTTTTGAAACCAATTTTAAACAAAACTCCTTATGAGCTCTGGAATGGTAGAAAACCTAAAATCTCATACCTTAGAGTATTTAGATGCAAGTGCTTCATATTAAACACCAAGGATAACCTTAAAAATTTTAATTTTAAAATTGATAAGGGTATTTTCCTAGGTCATGCCACCACTAGACAATCTTATAGAGTCTTTAATAAAATAACATTAGTTATTCTCTATACATGTAATAGTTGATGAGACTAATCCACTTGGTCAAACAGAGGATGTTTATGATAATTATATAAGTATCTTTATGAGCAATGAAGATAAGAATCAAAATCAATCATAAGCTATTGTACTTAAAGAAGTTAAAAAGGGAGAAGACAATAACCTTCCATTTCATATTGCCACATAAAATGTCATCCACAGTCTTCTGAAAGATTAGCATTTTATAAAAGGACATCCAAAAGAGCAAATCATTAATGATGTGTCAAAAAGGGTAACCACTAAATCTTATTTTAAAGAAATTCATAATAATCTTGTATTTATCTTTTAAATAAAGCCAAAGACCATAACTAAGGCTCTTAATGATGAAAATTAGGTTCTTATCATACAAGAACTTGATTAATTTGAGAAAGATAAGGTATGGAGCTCAATACATAGTCCTAATGATGTTTCTATAATTGGTACTAAGTGGTTATTTAGAAACAAACTCAATGAAGAGGGTGTCATTATTAAAAATAAGGTTAGGTTGGTTGCAAAGGGTTCTAATAAAGAAGAAGAAATTAATTCTGATGAAAACTTTGTATTGATGGCTTATTTAGAAGTTATTATCATGTTACTTGTATATTCAACACACATGGATTTTAAAAATTTTCAAATTGATATCAAAAGTGTTTTCTTAAAAGGTTTTATTGAAAAAGAAGTCTATGTAGAACAATCTCTCATATTTGATAACTTAATCATCCAAATCATGTATTCAAGCTCACAAAAGCATTATATGGTTTGAAACAAACTTTAGATCTTAGTATGAAAGATTAAGCACATTCTTACTTGATCATGGTTTCAAAAAGGGGAATATCACGTCTTTTGGCTGCATAACATGCTCCCTTAAAATGACTATTAACTTTCCATTCAAGAAAAATTAATAATCATCCTACAAAGGATTCCATACATTAAACAGTAAAAATTTTAATTTTTTTTATATAACACTTATATCGTGCATAACGATCCGCCATCTATATTTGTACTATTTTCCATATCCCATTTATTATCATGCCATTATTGATTATATCTTTACTTTATTTATTTTATAAATTTACATACCAGTTATTTTACATATTTATAAATCTTCATAAATTATTACTGTTTAATACTGCTAAATACTTTAAGTATTGTCAAAGTATCAAATTATAAAGTAGCACAAAATTTATGAAATAGAAGTCTGATATGAAAACCAAGTCCTTACCAACAACTTATTTGTTTGTCCAGCTGCCAACGTTTAATTGTCACATCCTCAAATTTCACCGCGTATAGTAATAATAATTTGAGTGATAAAAATTCTTCCTATATGATCAAAATTAGACGATATTGTAGAATTACGGAAAAATGTGCATTTCGAGTTGATATTTTATAAATATATGATAATAAATGAAAATATTTATCAGGATCAAGGAATGATGATAAGATGATATAAGATTAAGTCGAATATGAAAAATAAGTTTGATCATGTAAAATTAGGTCGATCGATAATGCATGTATATCGAGGCAAGAATATTTACGTATGCATGGAAATGCATGTAATTGGGAAATTAAAATAAATTATAATTGAATTTGAAGTATGCATAATTTAATAATTATGTATGATTAGGGTTTGTATAAATAAATTATATGTATGAAATATATACGTGTAAATATATGCGTATAGAGATTAATTAATGGTTTAGATATTAAAAATACTTAATATTTTTAAATAGGTATGTCTAAGATGATTTATTTAACATAAGATTAATAATATAGAAAAGGAAGTATAATGGAATTTGAAATTCATTTATGATAAATGAATAATGATGATGCAAGCATGATGTCATATAAGGCTAATTATGATTTTAATCATATTAAGAATGGACAATTATGAATTGATAATACATTAGTGAAGGTATATAATAATGTGTAAATATTAAAAAAGTAAAATTAGTAATTTTTATTAATGATATCATGATGATGTCATAAAAGAATATGATGATGTCATAAATTGATTTATTGAATAATGATGTGTATAAATGAGTATTAATATAAAGATATAGAAATAATAATAAAAAGTATTATTTAGACATGTGATAGAAAGAATAAAATATAGTATATAATATAAAAAGGAAACAAGAAATAGAACATTGATTTAATGATGTTTAAATAAAATGGAATTTAAATAATATGTATTTGATTATATGGAAATAAGGAAATTTTATTTTATTTGGTATGGGGAGATGGAAAAGTAGAATGAATAAAATATTGGTGTATGGGAAATAGAAAAAAAAGTATGGGTAATTGGAAAAGTATTTTGGAAAGTGGAGTAAGTGGAAGGAGAGAGAAGAATAATATGATATTTTATTTATTTAAAATGAGGAATGGATGGCATTTTTAAAGGAAAATATGAAATTTATGGTTCATGGAGGCATTACATATGTATTCTAAGGTATAAAGGGAAGGAAAACCATATAATACATGTATTTTTATACAAATGGTATAAAATACGGGCTAGAATCCTACGGATGAGGGTGCATGGAAGCTACCATGCAACCATACTATAAATATATCATATTCTATACGGTTTAGGGTTAGTTTTAACCTAATACACTCTTTCATTTTTCTCTCCTCTTCCATGACTGAACCATCTTCCATGTTTCCCTTTCTTCTTATTTCCTTTATGTTTTTCATCTTCTTTCTTAAGGAAAAACCAAAACTTCATCATTCCATCCTCTTTTCTTCATGAAACTTCAAGTTAAATCAAAGAACCATATGTTTAAATGAAGATGGAGTCAAGACTTTTCCAGTTCTTGTTTGTTCATGATGAAGCTAAAATGGTTGTTTCAAGGAAGCTTCAAAATCGTAACATTTCTCTCATTTTTCACTTGTTTCTTCAAGTGTATGACTAGATCTTTGTGAATACTCTAAGTTTTAGCTAAAATGATCTCTTCTTCTCCATATTTTTATTAAGGCCAAATTATCCTCTTAAAGATCTTCAAAGTGTAAGTTGAGAACCACTTTATTCATGAGTTTTTCTTAAAAATTGAAAGTCACTTGATGTCTAATCCATATTTTTTCTTGATGGCTCTTGTTTGGAAGGTACATGCATGTGGGTTTTAAGTTAAGAACAAGGTTTAACCTCAAGTATTAGATGAAAAGCAAAGAAAATATCAAGTTTTAGCTTATTTTAGTTATTTTAATTAAAGGTGAGCTTGATTGATGATGGATCTTCATGTTTTATACATTTTTGAGCATATTATCACTTTGGCCGAATGTTTTGATGTTGATTTAAGTTGTGGCCGAATGGTTTGGTTGATGATTTAGTAGTTTTTAGCTTTTAGTTTGATGATTTAGTTAATTGGTGATGTGAAGGGGTCGATTATAGTGGATTGTGGGGTGTATGTGTTGGTTTTGTGATTTCTTTGATATGGCCGAATATGGTAAAGGGTAAGCTAGCAAAATGATATGATTAAAGGCTAAATTAAAGTATAAGAAAGATTAATGAGTAATTAATTAAGGTAAGAATAATTTAACTTAAGATAAGTTATGGTTTAAGATTGATCAATGGAGTGGTATATGATTAATTGAGTTGAATGATTAAAGAATAAGATAAGTGACTTTTATGATTGAGAAGTAATTATATGGCTTATAATAAAAGAGGAAATTGAAGATATTTCAAAATGATAAGATATGGTATGGACATTTAATGTGAATAAGAATAAAGGAGCATTTAATATGATTGAATGGATGGACTTTGGAAGCATATGGCATTGATTAACGTAAGGGCATGAATGATTGATTTATTAAGTGAATGAAGTATTATTAGAAGCTTTAAAAGTAAATAATTGATGGTATAAGATAAGGTTAAGTAATATTTAAGTATGATGATTAAAAAGGAAGCTTAAGTGAAATAAGAAATGATTTGTGGCAATTTTATGGAAAAAGGATTAAAAAGATCATTAAATGAATCATAGTAAGTATATATAAAAAGTTGAATGAGTTAAGTTATAAATGGTATTTTATGGAATGAATAATTAAGACTTTGACTGGATGAAAGTTGATAAAGGGATAAAATAGTATATGATTTAATGATGACTTCATAATAAGATTTAAATGGATAATGATATAAGTATGAGAATAATTATTTGGAGGTATTATGAGTCATTCTTAATAATGAAATACAAAGAATTATTGGTTATGTTTAATGGTAGATCAAAGTAAGTAAAAAAAATTAATGGTATGGATTATGACATAAGGATTTTTAAAATGTTTTTATTATAAGAGAGAGAAACATTAAATCAAGTTTATTTATTTAAATATTAAATAATTAAATGACAAGGATGATATAAAATAGATTTTGATATTAAATATAAAGGATAATGGAGGTGGTTTATTAAATGATGATGATTAAGTAAAGTTCCAAGGTGAATATCAAATACAGAGATTCATAATAATTGGATGTTGAGTGAAGAAGGTTAAGGATAAATTTTAATTAAACTAAGTTTATTGTTTGGTTATTATTATGGTCATATTATAATGACATTAAAAGAGTACTAAGGTAAAGCTAAGATGATATCAAATAAGTTTTAATTAAGATAAGATATGGTACTATATCTATAGAAGTATTAAAAGATGTATGGATTAAGATAAGAAATGTTTATGTTAATAAGGAAGACTTAAATTTATGAAAGGATAATTAAGTATGAAATTAGAAGCTATATGATGATATCTAAATGTTATATGATTGAGTGATGATATTGAATAAGTATTAACAAATAATAATGGAAAGTTTATAAAATGATTAAGTGATGAATAGTTACAGACATGAATAGTACCATATGAATAGTAATTGACATGAATAGTAATCACATGAATAGTGATAGTATGAATAGTGAAATAAAATGCTTAATGCTAGCATTACTTCTTAAGATATACTATGTTAAGTAAGAAGATTAAATTAAGCTATGATATATTATTGATTGATATATACAATGTATATATATATATATATATATATATATATATATATATATATATATATATATATATATATGTTTGTAAGTATGAATAATAAATGTTTAATAATGAAATTAAGGTGGTTAATTAAAGATGAATGTTTAATTTATATTTGAAATTCCTAGAACCGCTGGCAACATGTGCGATTTATAGTGGTTCGGCCAACTCTTACCTACGTCCACTTTCTCCTAAGTCTCAACTTAGGGTTCCACTAAAATCAATTTATTTACACAATAAGAATTCCCAAATGAATCCAATCCCCAGTGTTTTCAAGGCTTACACTCTAACCTTTACAATCTCAATCTTACAATCAACTCAAATACATAATAATCCCCAATGAATTATTCTCACACCAACCCCATAAATATTAGAATTATAAGCAAAGAGCAATTGAAGAAACAAGCTTGAAACTTACTTGTGACAGATGAGAATAGCTCAAAAACAAATGCTCTGCAAGTATATTTTTGTTAGCAAAGAAAGTATGAAAGTTGTGTCTCAAACTAGCCGTTTCTCAGACTTTAAAACCTAATTTCTAAGTCATGTACGGTCGTACAGTATTTGTACGCCTGTACGGATTCAAAACTAGCCGTTAGAAAATGGGAGGGAACTGTGGTATGGCCGTACCATTACTTGGTATGCCCGTACCAACCCAAGTTTCTTGATACACAATTTTCCTGCAAGTTCGCATACAGTCATACCACCCATTTGTACGCCTATACTGCAGCAGGTTTATTAATACACAAAAATTCCTGCAAGTTTATGTACGGCCGTACCATATAAGAAAATACTTAGAAAATTACAAATAACTTAAATTGACTCACACATGACTCAACAATCAAAACCTAGGGTCTAACAATCTTCCCCTTTTTGATGTTGGCAATCAATTTAAGTTTAATTTGCAAAAATACATTCAAAAGACATTTTGTTTTAAGACATTTTAAAATTTTGGAAATCTCTCCCTTTATTTTGGAATATATGTCATACAATCAAAAAATATAGTCAATGGCATCAACAAACAACCAAAATACATAAAGATGAGATAAGCAAAAATCAAAACACATAAACTGAATAAAACATCATAATATATATAAGAGATATAAAATGATACAATAACAATAACAAACTACTCCACTAACAAACAAAAATAAACAAACACTAAAGATAAACAATGAAAACAACAACAATAACAAACTACTCCACTAACAAACTACTCCATTATACACTGAAGTCTAAATATCTCCCCCTTTGACAACATTAAAATAGAGAGGATCACTTATGGTCCTGAGGAGGAGGTGGAGTCGGTGGAGGAATGATGATAGGCTCCATCAGAATGGTGAGAGACTGAAGAGTCGTTGTGGTAATGGTCTGGAACTCATGAAACTCAGCGACATGAGCATCGAACTGCTCAGTAAGATGAGCAGTCTGCTGCGTAAGAAGCTGGAGACTAGCCATGATAGAGGCAAGCTGCTGTGAGATAAGATTTGAAGAGGTAGCAATAGGAGTAGCACCAGTAGAAGGATCACCAGCAGTTGGAATAGAAGACTTAGGAGCAGCACCAGATGAAGAACCAGTTGTAAAATGTCTCTGACGCTTGCGACTAAAGGCCGCCTGATGTGCAGTGTCATTAGGGGTCGGTGCAGGAGTAGGCTGGTCATGCCACTCATCAGGAGTATCATCCGGTAGAGGAATCTGGAGGTTCCGGAGTACCTCAACAGCTCACCGACCGTAGATAGTGATGGTGTCATTGGGCAGATCTAATGACCTAAGGTGGCCGAGTTGTTGAGATATGTACTCAAGGTGGAGGATGAAGTCTCCATCAACAGTCTACTTATAGAGCATGGAGTGCTCTATGAAAGATAAATCCAAGTTAGGACCAAGAGGTCCTGGAGAGGGAGAGGTGGTGGGGAAAGCCTGCAGCCGATGGTAAAGGTGATGAATGAGAGGACCAAATAGAATGGCCTTGCCAGGCTGCTTCTAGACGCCGACCTCATGGAAAGAGGTCTGAAGCCAGCGCCCAGATTGAATAGGAGTACCCGAGACCATACAGTATAGAAAGAGAAGGTCTGGGCCAGTGATGGTGTCATTCGACTCGGATCTCCCGAAAATGAGATAGAAGATGAGCCGATGACAGTAGAAAAAAGCAGGGGACTTAAGAGAGGAGGCCTTCTGTCGAGAAGGCCGGAAGGCAGTAGGGAGTGCAATCTGACTCTAGAAAACATTATGGTCATATACCGCAGATTTGGCATTAGAAATGCCCTTAAAAGGAAAGCCAAAAATGGCATCAAAATCAGAGGCGGAAAGAGTGAAATGCCTCCGAAAAAGATGGAATGAGAAGGAGTAAGAGGTGGAAAGAGAAAAAGACTGTAAAAACTCAAAAGAAATAGACTGGATAAACTAGTTGGACAGGAAGGCAAAATCTGTCCAATGTATGTTGGCTAAATAGCCAAGAACGTCATCCTCCAAACCGGTATGGCGGAGTATAGAACGACACGTAAACCGAGAGTGAAAGAAGACTTTCTCACTTAAAATAGATGCCCTCATGGTAGAAGCGACAGTAGTGCCACGAGGACCAGAACCAGAAGGGACAGTGCGTTTGACTCTCCATGAGGAAGAGCCACCACGCGGGGCAGGATCAGACATAGTGAAAATCAGTAAAAATCAATAAAAACAGTGAAAAAATAAAGTTTTTGGAATTTCGGTAGAGATTCAACGTAAGTTAAAAACTCAAAAAATAAAACCTGCGTAAAAAACAATACAATTTGACACAAAAGTTCAAAATGATATCCTAAGCACTAAACTCTAAAGAACCTAGAGCTAAAAAGGCCTAAAAAACTCAGAAAATCAAAATATCTCAAGAAGGCACTGAAATAATTAATAAAACAGTAAAAACAGAATTAAAAGTAAATGACAAGAGTGAAAGACCAACCGAAATGATGAAAAATGAAGGAGTAAGCAAAATGCCAGGGGTTGGGAGAGGATTTGAGAGGGTTTCAGAGGAAATTTTAGAGGAATTTGGAGTGAAAGTGAGGTAGAAAGTAGAAAAATGAGCTTTTAAAATCTTTTTTCGTATCGCATATGGGCGTACGGGTAGGGCGTACGGTCGTACGAGCCAAAATGAACTGAAATTTTACATCGTGTACAGGTGTACAAGAAGAGCGTACGACCATACAAGACA
>CANYBF010800281.1:0-12974 GCA_948192965.1 Dalechampia spathulata
AATGAAAAGTAGTAGAATTACCTCTTGTAGATTCTCCAAAAGCAAAGGAATGTTGAAAGCAATCAAAAGTTCCAATTAATTAACCTAAGTCTATTGATTTAGTGCTAATTAATTAGTCCTAAGGGTTTAGGATTAATGGAATCAAGTTTTTGGAGCTTCTAATCACGTTTTACGGCCGACGGCTGCCTCTAGGGATTAGGGTTTTCATCTAGAAGTGCAAACCCCTTGCCAAATGGCAAAACTAGGGTTTAATGTGTCTGCCCTAAAGAACATATGCGATCGAGTATGATGTCTATAGTCATACTCGATCGACTATGTTCAAACCCTAAAACATAGTCGATCGACTATGAAAGATACCCTAGGCTCTAAAACATAAGCTAAGGCCAAAAAACATATGCACACGCACCAAAAGCATATGCACATATCCGAAAGGCACCTTGGAACGGCCAAAGTTGGCCCAGAACGGCCTAGAAAGCCCTAAATCAACTTGGATTGGCCTGAAGCTAGCCCAAACTGACCCAGAGGCATTCCTAAATCGATTCAGATCAAGCCGGTCCAAAATGAGGGTGCGACAATCACCATTATGCTACATGTGACTTTAAGGATAGCATCAAACTCCTTGAACATTGGACACAGCTCTATGTGTTTAAACCAGAAGACATGGGATGCTAGATCCTAGAACTATATAGCAATGTGCAGGAAAGTAGTGTTGATGGGGACTTGCTGGAACATCTTTAAATACTAGAGTCTGAACTCACTCAATCAACTCCATTTAGTATCACCCTACTGGCAGGAAAGAGTATAGAAAGCAAAGAGTGATTGCTAAGTCATTGTCTATCTAGTTTCTACATAGAAGAACAAATAGGTTATGTTTCGACAAAGAAGCATAAAACATGATATTCTCATAGAAGAATAATGACAGCAAGCATCTTAGGTTTCACTTTTAAATTCAGAAGATACAGAGTTTGAATAGATGATAGCTTACAATGTTCATACACCACAACCCAAGTGTACTACGCCTTCATGCTAGGCTACACTACTTGATCCTATACTCTAATACAGAGGCCATAATTTTGATACCATGCATATGGAGTTTGATATCACATCTACTCTAGACATCATCATCTTATGACTGCTCCTTATCTGGACTGAGACTGTCGAGGACCTTAATGTTGTACTACTCCAAGCATACCATTAGCCGGGTGATCTCTTTGCTTATCTACTCAATCATCCAAACATAATGATCTCTCTCCTCTCGCTTCAAGCACCAACTTGTCTGCATTAACATAAGCATATTAGTATATAGGTCATGCATCCATGCATAAACATCATAATCATAATCATAATAGGTGCTTACAGGGACGTCCTACATCTCAAAGTTGTGGTCATGGTGTAGTCCCATCAGCAATCTTGTAGAGTCAGCCATGGCATCCTGAGGCACCTATACAGGTCAAACATATGTCAGATCAGCAGAATCAATAGCATATTAATACATTTCATATACTCACATGAGTGATGTTTGGTGCATCAAACTCAATCTCATCCCTCATTAGCATTAGGAAGGATGTCTCATACGGGCAATCGAGCTCATCATAAGTATAGATCAGTGGGTTTTGAGGCCAAATCAGCTAACCCTCAATGAACTTTATGAATGCTCATATCTGAGAGGCACATCTCGAGTGTTGAGTTGTAGTCTTTGTGGTATAGCTTTAGACATAGCACTGTATGATCTCCTTGAGATATCGTCACCTTGAGAACTACCAATAACTGGTGAACCATAGTGTCCACCCTTGCCACTAAAAGTGTCAGGTCTATAGCCAAATCTGCTCACTCTGTCATGCTGGCCTTTGCATGTAGATAGCTTGATAGACCCTAGTAGCTACATTTGGATGATGATATGATAGTCCATTAGTGACTCTGATAGGCACTCTCACCCGAGAATACCAGTCAGTGCAGCAACCACCTTTGGGTCTGTATCAGTACAAGATGCCCAAAACCTATCTCATTATGGTGAAGCAGGCTCTACACATCCCTTTAGCCCTAACTATTAATCAATTACATGCTCACCTAGATAGAAGAGTCTACACTATGGGCTCTCCAATAGCATATGATGCTCATCCTTGCGGGATGAGCTAGTCAAGTACTCCAGCCGCGGGAACATGTTGTTCCAAAGAAAAGGGCAAACATATTCCAATAACAACAACAGATAGTCAGATGTTTACTTAGGTATTTTTTAAACTAGTTCAATTCAATTTTGTATTAATAAAATTATTTTCTTCCTACCTGATCCCAGGTCAAATTGTTGAGATGCTCTCTCAACTCATCCATGGTGCAGCCAAACCTCCGACGTGATATACACCATGCCTGCATACGTTAAAAGCCGAGCAGTAGTCCATGCAGAATCTTGAGTTTTGGCAGTGATCCGAACTTCTAAGCCATGATCTGTAAGATCAATATACATAATTAGCGACACACTCAATAAATGTCATATTAGTTTCAGAATCAACATAATTTTATATACCTCAATGACTTACCAACAATCGATGAAATGGTCTTTGCACTACCTACTACAGATCTCCAACCCCTGCATCAGATGGGCCATCCCGGTACGGCCCCAATTTAATCTATCTATGGTGTCTAGATCATGTAGGCCCCATAGCATAAATATATGGATACTATTCCTTGTGTCATTGAATAGTGTGAACCCTAGCATGTATAGCAAAAAGCTATGGGTATACTACTCCATAGAGATCATCCTGCCAAGTGTCTCTGCCAAAACTACCTCCTGAAGATAGTTGTAAGATATATTGTATCCTCCTCTCATGTTAGGTGACACGCCTAATAGATTGAAGATCGTGCTATATGACCAATGCGATGATGTCAACCTGGCATCGAACTAGATAGGCAATCCAGTACACTCCAACCCAATGATTCTGATGAAGATCCCTAGGGTAATAGCAATCTCCTATACCTGTGACACCCTACCCCTCGCATAGGATATCGCATGCTCCCGTAATACGCTTAATAGATTCCACTCTGACTTGAAACCCCCTAAATATATTACAAAGGATGTTGAAATAATTTCTACAATTCTTTTATAATAAATTTTTAAAATAAACACAGCAGAAAAGGAATATCCGATCGTACTTTCGATCATAAAAATAAGGGTCTTTCAAATTTTGACTATTACTTAAAATTAAGATAACGTATTACAAATTAATTAATTCCAAACCAAATCCCATTTAATGCAATAAATTTAAAGTGATAACGTATTACATTGTTGCATGCTTACATCGTATTTAACAAGACATACTTACGAAATAACTATTTAGCGATACTCCATTACAGCTTTAGCTTTCAAGGTACAAGTCTCAATCAATTCTTACTTTTCTCACTACTATGATCTGTGTTCATAAAAAGAATGATGAGTACAAAACTCAATGGTGCACAGTAAATGAAAGTAAAAATCATAGTATAGTTCAAAACATCGAATAAAACCAAGATCAAACACCTTGTTACTGCAAAAATAAAATATTACTCATAAGATCATATTTCCAAGAAACAAAGTGATCAAATATCATCTGAAGATGATATACCATATAGATAGAACCAAAATACATCATGATCTAAAAACGTAGTCATATATCATTTCATTTCTAATTATCATTTCATTATCATCTATTATCTTTTCTATCTCTGTCACAAGCCACAAGTAAACCTGTAACCCAAATATGAGACAAGTCTTAATCCTACCCATAAGGTGACTAATCTCATCCACCTAGATCACAAGCTATAGTAACGAATCATTGCAACCCAGATAGGAGAGGGGTCTCAATCCCGTCCCTAGGTGATCATCTAGGTGATCAATCAAGGAGGGAACCAATAACTCAACCTTCAACCCAACGAGGGATATCTCAACATCCACCACATGTTATTATTTATCTGTTACCGATTGTAAAACATAACACTCTTTCAAAACTTCTTCTCAAATCATATATCAAGTATACTGAAATCATTTACAATAGAGTACTGAAATAGTTATCAAATCTACTGTAAATATATAAAATAGATGGATACAACCATTATCCAAATAAAATATAATTTCCTCAAAACAAGATCTTTACATAGCATAAATGTCAATTCTATAAATCACCATAGAAAATAGATAAATACATACATATATATATATATATCATATAAAATCGATTGGACAACAATTCCATTTTTTTTATTGTGCACAAACCTCAAATCGATATATTTTTAGCTTCCCTTCCTTTTTCTAACCTTTCCCTGTTCAGTTCTTCAACTGTATTACAAAATAATACCAACACTATCAGAATAAGCTTAAAACTTAATCTTTTACAAAATAACTAATTTTACTATTCACTAAGTACTATTCATAAGTTACTATTCCCTTCCTCCAATTTATCAATTACACAATTTTACCTTACCATCTAGTTATCACTTCATTTAACTCAATTAAAAGCTTAATTCAACTCAAAATAACCTTAACTTACTAATTCTCACACAAAACCCTAATTCCCAAACTTAATCCACCATAAATTCAAGGTCAAACTTAGATCAAATGATAAAGAATCATAAACTACATCTATTTCTATGAATTTCTTGAAAAGAAATCATGAAAAATGGCCTAGAACATACCTGGTATGATTTTTCTTCTACCCCCTTTTGTTTTCCCTTTTTTCCCTACTGTTGTTTCTATTGGTTTTAAGCCAAATAAAAGGGATTTGGAATGCATGTATGGCCGTACGGATACTAGTACACCTATACTATTTTAAAAACATAGATTCAATAACTAACCGAGAGCTCGGTGCGACCGTACCACACATTGGTACACCCATACCATAGCTTCGGTAACATTTCAAAAATAGGCTGAATGCTTGCTACGCTCGTACTATAATTGGTACACCCATACACCTCTAACATTTAGTATGCCCATACCATAATTAGTACGTCCATACCAACACCAAGATTTACATATTATTATTATTCCATTTGGTTTCTTACTTAAGCATTCTCATACTCTTTCTTCTAGCCCCTATTACGGATGTTAGACTACCGGTAAATGAAAGGTGTGAGTAGAATCTATCCATCGCTCTATCATGGTAATGATGATAAACCTATTACACCTCTTCTTCATGCCCATGAAGTAAGAGATGTACTAATCAAAGCAACTCTGGTTAACTCTGATACAAATTTCCTATGGCAACTGTGAGTACTACTTATAGACTCCTCGAATGTTGCCAACTCCGATAATCGTCCTCTCTCTTTGAAGATTGAAAATTTCAAGTCAGCTTTCAGACTAAATTTACAGATTACAAACTATGTTTCAAGGGGTCCAGAGTTCCTCCTTTAACCCTAGAAGTCACCCACTCATGCTTATGAATGATCAAAATACTCAATCCTCAGTAGAAAAGCTTAAAAATGTCCATTTTGGCCTAATTTTCTCTATTATATATGCAGTACATAGCCTTATGTATGCCATATATAAGCTATATGTGATGCACATAGTGCTATATGCATAGTATATAGCAAAGGCCCATCTTGAAAATGCCAAATTTCCTTGAAACCTCTTCATAAACAAATGCGAACCTAAGCCTAGCACTTAATCCAAGCCAAATATTGGCTTAAACGTATTAAAAATGAGCCAAAACTTAAGTTTTAAAAAACTGAAAAATTGAACCAAAATATAAGAAACTCACCTTCTCGAGAGGAGCTTAAGACATGTGGGAATTTATGGCAAAGGTTTCTATAATTGGCTTGCCGTACAAAGCATTGAAGTAAGGATTATGAGTGGAATACTCGGTTAGAGCATAGCTCGAGGTGTCGGTTGCATCTTAATTCTAATCATTTTTGAAGAAGTTACGGATTTTAGGTATTAGAGTTGAGAGAAAATCAGTTTGGAGTGTGGAACCAAATGATTTTCGAATGGGAGGCTTGGGAATTTATTATTTCTACATGATGTGCATGGCATGTAGTGTTATATGCTCCACATATAACAAATTTTACTAACATGCACTGGCCTCTAAAATGTTATGCTTACATGTACTAGGTATCCATGAAGATGCACTTATGGAATTAGGCTTCTCATAAAAATTTTAAAATTTTTGGACATCATTTTTCGTAGGAAGTCCAATTTTCACGACCTATAGCATTTGAAAAATCTAAAAAAATTAGTCAGAATGCAGCAAACTGATACTCAAAAATTCAAGTATTTTCTTTAGACCATTTCAATTCAATTTCATTGATAAATTGCTTTACCATGTCTAGCATAAATAAAAAATTAATCTGACAAATGATTAGTTTTAGTCTAACCGTTAACTAATGGTCAAGCTATTGACCAGAATGTGTCACATTCTAGCAATGGGTCTTAAATTTAATCTTTGGAGATATTAGACACTTGTTTGATGGCTTAAGCATAGATCCGACAGTTGATCATAGAACCAGTAGTTGTTCACCCTGATCTAGCAGTTGATTATCCAGGTTCCGCAATTGACCACCTGATTCAGTAGTGATCTTAAGATCAAAAAGCTGTTGAGCCTACTCAAATGTAGCAGTAGTAGAAAGCATAGTGAGGGTAGAAAGGGTGACATCCTTCTAAGTTTTTGTAAGGGAAAATAGCTCCAAGCTAAGAAACTGCTGTAAGATTTGTTTTGATACCTCCAATGCTGGTTATACGAAGAGCTTACAGCTGGAGGAGAAGTTAAAATAAAGGAGCAATCTAAGTTTTGGAGAAGAATCTTGTGTTGTGGAGGAGATAACAGGTAGGTGCATCTAGTAGTAGGATTCTAAAAGGGGAAAAAGGTATAGGTATCAAAGTACCAATAAAGGAGAAGATTAATAACAATGAAGAATTAAATGGTGAAGGTTGGGCATACCATAGAAGGAGCAGAGGAAGAGGGATGTTGGCCACTTTGTAAGCAGGTAGGAGGATCAAAGACAGCTGAGGGAATATGTGTCTCATCATGTGAACCATCCTCTTGAGCAATATCTTTATCTATATAAGAATCTAACTCTATAGATGGCTTTAAGTCATTATCTTCCAACGATGAGGATAAATTGACTTGAATCTTCCTTTTAACTAAGGTAATAGTGCATTACTTAGTGGACTTCTTAGTAAGTTATGGAATCACCTTGGAATTCTTTTAAAGCTTCTTGGTTTTTAGCATCTGAGAGGGAGAAGATTGTTTTTTAGGAAGCAGACTGCTATTAGCGAAGGCAGTTGGTGCAGTTAAAAAGATAAAATGGAAAGTTAGAAAGATAAGCACATTAATAAAAGAGGAAGAATAAAGAAAAGTAATAGCAATACCTAGTACAACAAGAGTCTCAAAAATAGATGCCCACTAAATCTAAAATGAAGTATGAAGATCACTGGATGAATGGTTTAAATTGTGCATGAGAGGCTATAGGAGGCTCTTCTTATAGTTGCCCCAAACTTCTTCAATGGCATATTTATCATAACTAGCTTTATCAATGGGAGCTGGACATAAAGGATGTTAATCGGGGATAGCCTATTGAAGGCTAAACTGTATGCACCATAGGAAAGAAAGGTAAGGCTCTCCAACAGCTCTACTTGATGTGGGAAAACTGGCAAAAGTGTCACCTTTGAAGAGTAGGTAGGACTAAGTGAAAGCTGCCTAAGTCACTGTAGCATGAGGAACTCCACTAGAAAAGTAGTTCCTGGCTAAATTAGCAAGATATAGTCCTCGTCAGTGTCCTCAAAACATAGGAATGGTAAAGGAAATGTGTCAAAGGTCAACTTATGAAAGTAATCCATGATGGAAACCTCAGTCATAGAACATGTGCAGCTAGCAACTCACAAGCCATGAAAATCCTTCTGATGGATGGGATATACTGAGAGTGCTAGAAAGTAGGTAAACAACCATAGCTACATCAAACAGGTGCTTCTGCCCATCTTATAAATTTACTCATTTGAAAAGGTCTTAGCAAGATCATTGTAGACTACAGCCAATAGCATAGTGCCAAGTGCACACCTCCCTCCATGGGCAATGAAGTGAGCCACTAGAAGGTACTCACTACTTGGTTGAGTTGATGAAGGGTAGAAGATGAGTTGACATAATAAACACCATATAAAGTACATATGCTCTATCTCAAGACCTTATAGTTGACCCGCCACGCCTTTAATTAAAGCTGCATAGGTAGAATACTTCATGTCATAGCCAGTAAGGGATCTTATGCTCTTGATAAGAATCAGCATCTTAACACCTACCATTGATAAGCCTATAATAGCAAATACATCTCTTAAGGTAATGGATATGGGCATGGCTTGAAATATGAAGGAGTTACAATCCCTTGACTAGAAATAGTAGGCTATTGAAAGTAGAGAAGCTGAAAAAGGAATTTGTGTTACGAATAATTGAATGAGAGGCTAGATTCCAACTTTCTCCCACTAATCAATGAAGTGTGGGGTTAAATCACTTACCCACTTGGCCCATCCATATGGAATTTGAGGCCATGCTTTAACAAAAGTAACTAAAGAAATTGTTTTATCATAGAGAAGCTCCTCTCCATATTTCACTAGGTAAGGAATGTTGGTTCTCTAGTTATGCAATAAGGAGGTATCACCTGAGATACAGAGCAAGAATCAACCTGTAAAAGGAGAATGAATTAGTGAGTGGAATGTGAGGAAGTATGATGAAGCGGCAATGAAATGAAGTTACCTATGGTTGAGATTAAGTATTAGTAGAAACATATGTAGGTGTAAGAGTAGGCTCAAAGTCAAGGAAAGAGGACATACTTGCAACAATAATACATTTACAAGTAAGTAATTAAGAACTTTTTCTCTATCTCTTAATGACAATGAAGGAAGTGCAGCTGAAACTTGTATTTCAAGCTCATTAGATTTAAGATCTTTCTAGGTTGTTATTATAATTCTAGAGACTGATTGGTGATTTAACCTGCCTTATCATAGTATCATATGCCTAAAGAGTAAGAATCAATTCATTTCCCTTAGTAAAGTTATCATTCTTATCATTTCCCCAAGCATTTATATTAACGAATATACGGTAGAGTTCTAGCAGTAACATAGCAATCCTAAAATTTTACATAAGTGCAAATACCACAACAATTCCATCATAATAGTATCATCACATAGTTATGCTAACATGTTTGAGAAAGAAGATTAGCTAACATTTTATTATCATATGGGAGTTACTTTGTCAGTGTTTAAGTTTTAGAAGAACAAAGTTGGAAGGGCGGTATTTCTTAGGTGTATTATGATTTGTATTCTAATAGGCGGTATCAAAGACAAAATACTTTGCTTTTAGCTTCATGAACTTATCATATTCCAACAAAGGGAAGAATTGAGGGTTAAGTTTAAATTGAAATTTTTGTATATCATTTAAACTTAATTGTTTAAATCATTAAGTGATAAATGTTTGATGATTTATGACTACTTTATTAAGATTGGTTATTTACTCATTAATTTATTCATATTTAACTAGTGCATATGCACTAATGTCTTTGTCCATCTTTGAGGATTGTTGTATACATATTGTATTTTATATATACATATATATATTGTATACATATTGTATTTTACATATATATATATATATATATAATATTAGTATAAATACATACACATGGTTGGTAAAAGGGAAAGCACTACATGGAAACTGGAAAAAATCACAATGATGGCTTCTAAAAGCCATGAAATTGAATTGGGCATGAATAATTGAAATAAAGAAGTGAACAAATTTAAAGAGTAGAAAAAGCGTACCTGATGAAGCTGATGGACATAAAAGGAAGTTTCAAATTAGGGATTGAGATTTTAAATTGGGGAAAGTTAATATGGTGTGTGAAAGTTAAAACGGACTGAGTAAAATAGTGATGAGTTTTTGGGCCTAGTCTCGTAGTCAAGTTATAAGATTGATTTATATTAATTATAAATCATCTTACAAGGCATTGTTTCTATCATAAATTAAATTAGTTTTAATTAATTAAAATAATTAAATAAATTAATTCTATATTAATTTATTTAATATTTTTGTTAATTAAATAATATTTAATTTTTTAGCCATTAATTAATTTAATAGGCCTAAGTTAGATGATATTTAATTTTTTTATGTTATTAATTAATTTACTAGGCTTAAATTAAATGGTTTCTATCAAAATTAAATTGATTTTAATTAATTTAAAATTAAATAAATTAATTTAATATTTTATTAATTGAATGATATTCAATAAATTAAGCCATTAATTGGTTTAATAGGCTTAACTTCCTAAAAATATGTGATAAAGACAATTATTGTGCTGATTATGGGGAAGTGTAAGAGATAGATATATGACAGTTATCAAAATGTTGAATGATAGTTCTATGAGGGGATAAATAGTAAAATGGAAAAGAAAGGTGGATCAACAATCATTCATCAAAAAATCACTCAGAAACAAATTTCATTCTAGCTTTACTTTATTCAACCTTTGTTTATTTTACTTTGTTTTTAGGCAATCATCTGTTAAATTTAATCGCTCCTTTATTTTTCATAATACGTTCCTATTTAACATTATTTTCCTGAACTTAATTCTCTAATACAAGCAAATTGGAGATCCACAATTGTTTTGATTAGAAATCAAAAGGCCCACATAGTTTGACAATACTTAAATTCTCTAGTATGCTTACAATACAAAAATCATTGCAACAAAAGTAGAAGGGCAAAATGAAAAATTCTATATAATTTAAAAACTGTAGATATATTATATCATAATAATATTAATAAAAAAAATATGATAATAATGATTATGATGATGGATAAATATAATTTATTAAAATTTTTTATTATGTTGTATTCATGAACGTATTTTTAGTATTATTGATTTTTTGTTAGATAAATTTGGTATATATTCAATGATTTCAAATTTCCAAAAATTTTAAAAATGTAAAAAATCTTGATTTTTTGAAATTTATAAAAATTGAAAATCCTCTTATGGAAGGCAACACGTGCGCTTTTTATAGTGGTTCTGTTAAACTCTTGCTTACGTCCACTTCTCCTAAGTTTCGACATAGGGTTCAACTAAATGTCAATCAATTTATAATTGGGATTCCACAAATGAATCCAATAACCTCAGTGTTTTCTACGCTCACACTCAAACCTTTACAAGAATCAACCTTACAATCTCTCAAATACAAATTAATGCCCAAGTATTAATCTCACACCAACCCACTAAAAGCAAACCCTAGCTTTTACAATGGGAATACAATGGAAAGAAGGTATTTGACAACTTAATACACAAAATACAAGTTTACTTACTTGCAATAGACAATACAAGCTCAATGGAATAGAAGCTCTGTAGAAAATAGCTGTTAGAATCAAAGGATATGAAAGTTCTTACTCAAAATAGCCGTTAGAAAGTATTTTAACACCTTTCTTAAACATCGTATACAGCCGTACCAGTCATGTATGCCCATACGAATTTAAATTCTACCATTGAAAAATGAGAGAGAAATGTAATACGGTCGTACCATCATTTGGTACGCTCGTACCAAACCAATTTTCTTGATAAGCAATTTTCCTGCGAGCTCACGTATGGCCGCACCACCCAATAGTATGCCCGTACTAAAATAGGTTCACTGACAAACCATTTTCCTATGAGCTCACGTACGGCTGTACCACTGAATGGTATGCCCGTACCAAGTTCAATAAAATAGTTCTAACTAGGTATGATCAGTCGTATGGCCGTACTACTTAACTAAGCCATCTGGTACGCCCGTACCAAAACTGGTACACCTGTACCAGTATAAAAACACTATTAAAACTTGCAAATAACTTAAATTGACTCATACATCAAAATCTAGGGTCTAACAATCTCCCCCTTTTTGATGTTGGCAATCAATTTAAGTTCAATTTGTAAAAACTCATTTAAATGAAATCTTAATTTGAAAATTTTGAAAATCTCCCCTTTGTTTTAGAATACATGTCATATAACCATAGGTTATCAAACAATCACAAAGAAAGGAGAAAACGATAAGCATAATCAACAAAATCAATGAAAATCACAATGCAACATAATCAACAAAATGAAATATACTGAACAAACATCATATATAATATCCAAAAGATGTTCAGTACAATAATAACATCAAGATATCAAAAATAAACATAACAAAATCAAATATACTGAACAAACATCATATATAATATCCAAAAGATGTTCAGTTCAATAATAACATCAAGATATCAAAAATAAACATAAAAACAAAAATCTAACAATCAACTCCACTAACATCAAGTCCTAAAAATCATAAAACATCTCCCCCTTTGACAACATCAAAAGCACTATATCACTGTGGGTCCTGAGGAGGAGGTGGACTCGGTGTAGGAATGATGAAAGGATCTATCATGACACTGAGAGAGTGGAGAGCCTCGGATGTGGATGTCTGAAACTCATGAAAGTCAGCAACATGCTGATCAAGCTGCTGACCAAGAAGAGTAGACTGCTGCGAGAGATGACCAAGCTGCTGGTCGATATGGTTGAAACGATGCTCAAATGTATCTAAGCGGTTGAGTTGAGCAACAATGGTGGCAAGTTGCTAAGAAATAAGATCTGAAGGGGCAGCAGCAGCACCAAGATCAGTGGTAGTGGCAGTTAAATCGGTAGAATTAGGAATAATAACTGAAGAAGAGGATCTACCTATAAAATGTCACTGACGCTTGTGGTTGAGAGTCACTTGACCTAAGGCATCAGCAGAGGGATCAGGCTGGTCACGCCACTCTACAGGAGCATTGTAAGAGTAGGGCGTCCCGGACGCGGGAGCCTGGCACGCTGTTCGGCGTGAGATGCCATGGTGCTTGCTCTCAATGGCGTTTTTCCATTTTAATTTATGAAAACAATGTGTTTTATGATGTGGAGTCGCCACCTAGTTTGTTTCTATTAATCCAATTGAATTAACTTGAAAACTAGGAAATAAAACTTAGGTTTTCCAGAGTTGAAAA